>JARYHS010012519.1:157591386-157690194 GCA_031002005.1 Vandiemenella viatica | reverse complement strand
TGGTGGTTTAATGTGCGTGGCTAAGATGGCTGGGAAAACAATGAACGCCGACAGCTGAAGCTGACCTAGCTTCTCTTGATCACAGGCACACGACCAGCTTAGGGGGCGTTTATTAATTGCGTGTGAGGGGGGGGGGAGGGGTTCCGGCTAATTCTCACCAAGGGGGTGTCAGAGATCTTCATCTTTTTACTTCCTGGAAGAACAGTAGAGAGCTAAAAAAATCGGTAAAAAAATTACGAGGTCGCGAGCGGGAGAGTGGGGAGGGGGGGGGAGAGCAAGTCCCTCGAGATTTCACCATACCTCACCAAGGAGGGAGGAGGTTTCCCACCAGATCTCTCCAAGGGGAGGGACCGTACTTCCGGAAAAAACACTTCACGTAATTACGTCATTGCCAAAGCAGGCACCTAAACCTTGCGATGATTTTAAAAGCCGAAATAATCATTCATCCACTGAAACAGGATTATGCTTCGTACAATTTTCGGCAAAATTTGAGAATACGATACCGATCGAACTGATAAGGATAATAATCCATAATAAAATAAAACGAACGGGAAATGCATTACTGAATGTATCTATGTCTATTTCCGCAGGGACAAATGGTAATTTCTTATAATTCACGTCGTGATATCAGCATTTATCAGAAACTTCAGAAATATGAATGTCTTTTTCAAGAGGAAATTTTTAAAAATATATATTTTATATATTCTGTTACAAACGGAGAAAGTAAAAAAAAAAAAAAAAACAGCCAATGCAGCAGGCTACTTTTGTTTATATTCCCAATTAAACATGATTGGTAGTCTTTTATTTCAGCGAAATATGTACAATTGATTAATTTACTTTACTTATTAAAGATGGGTATACTTAAGAGAATAAATGTAGAAGAGGGGAAATTACGTAATTTTTAAGTCCATAATTGACGAAAAATTACGGGCTGAAATTGCTTACCTAAAAAAAAAATATTCTTACTTAACGCCAATAACCTTTATTTTGTAATGCTGTAATTTTGCACACATTTCAGTTCCACCTCTTTCTACTGCACAACTCTCTTCATAATTAACATGTATAGTTGAGCGAGCTACATGCCTTTCTTTACAATTGTTTTAAATTTTTTAAATTTAAAGGTAAAAAATATAGAACCACTACAAAAAAATAAATAGGTAACCTAAATTCTAAGCTTGCTACAACAACCGCATCCATGGAGAGAGAATACAACGAAAACATATACATAGAATAAACAAAAGTTAACAAACAATTAATATGTAGATTTAAACGACATGCATATTTCACTTTAAGGTTGGTTTGAATTTTGAAATATATTGAACCATAATTATATAACCAAACTTCTTAGATTTATATAACAGTAACATCTGTGGACAGAGAATAATAAGATCTCTGGCCGCTGTTAGCCCCCCAAAGAAGAATGGGCGAGTGATATCACAGCGTAAGAGACACGATGGAAAAGCTAGTCTTTCATCAGTATTGATACGGCACTGAAATATTAATACAATTTAGAAAGCGGAAGAAGACTGTACCCAACTAGCCAGAGAGTGACGACAAAGGTATGAAGGTGAGATGTGTGCTGTCAGTGGTAATATTTTGACGCTTGTTTACCCGTACGCCACGTGGTACATTCCGTCTGCATAGCCACCCGCCTTCCCTCTCATTATAGGCTCATCAGCAACGTGAGTGCGCATAAAGGACGTTGAAACGTCACCGAGGGCGGACTCGGAAAGGGAGGTGGGGGGGGGGGCGCCCGCATGGAAATGAGACACTCTTTTTTTCCTGTGCGAGCGCGAATTTTTCCCCGAGAGCAACAGATATCAAACGTGGAGCGGAATCTAATGAGGCCTGAAACACTGCCGGTGGCATATCTTTGAAGGGCCTTCCGCCGACGCAGCCGCCGTGAAACGAGCTGTCTTCTGACCACACGCGTAAGACTACTAACACGCTATCAATACCACGTTAACGCGTGCTTTGTGAAATAATCAGGGGATAGGTCGATAGTATCTCTTAACTGTAGGATGGTGAATCAGGGATTTAATAAATTATCGAGGAAAGTGCTGAAAAAATTACACTTGAAAAAAAAACTGTAAATTAAAATTAAAAAAAGGCGTAAAAGCAAATGAGGAGGGAGGGGATTACACTCAATTTATTTAGGAATAAAAACAACAAATGGGAAAACGCCACTGGAGCATACATCTATCGCTATTAAACTTTATTAAACTAAATACCATCCTACAACAAATCGACTTGACATTGATGTCTTGAGTGGTTGGAAGACCTGTAGATAGATAATTTCTTTATCTCTGAAATTATTTTAAAAATAAATAATAGCAATCTTATTCAAACCAATGCCTTTAATCCTTATTTCTCAAGCACTACGATTAGAATAAACACTACTAACTAATGATGTGATTCCATGACAATAATCAGAGTGAGATCAAAAATGCGTTGGTTTGGGTAATGTAGTACATAGGAGGAAATGGCATTCATCAGCCGGAAATTTAATATTAAATGAAAATTAATACGGATGCAATAAATCAAGAACAATTAGAGAGATAAACGTGTAGAATTAACTATAAATTGATTAAGGTATTTTGAAATATTTCGAGAGGGAACAAACATATAAATAATGAGTAGGTATGACCGAGCGTGGTGGGTGAGCGGTAATGCTCTGGCTTCGCATTTGGGAGGACGCGGGTTCGAATCCCCGTCCCGGCAGTCAGATTTGGGTTTCCTGGTTTCCCCAAATCACTATAGGCGAAAGCCGGGATGTTTCCTTCAAAGATCATGGCTGAATTCCTTCCCGTTCCTTGTCCCCAGTCCCATCCCGCCTCTAATGAACTCGAAGTTGACGAGGCGTAAAGCAATTAGTAAAAAAAAAAAAAAGCGTAGGTAATGCTACATATCTTTGGAAGGAAGTTACAATCCAACAATCATTTGCTCTGACGTCATTAGCGAGATAGGCTGGCTCCTTCAACTGAAAGGTAATCAGTTAACCTTTTAAAACTAAATATGGTCCTTTGAAAGAGAGAGGTAGATTAGTGTCTCCTGTTTTCGTACAAGAAAGCCCATATGGCACAGAAGAGAAGAGAGAATATACCAGATCACGTCAGGGCTGGGAGTAAGAATTTCGTCGAGGAAGAAATCGACGATCGAGGAATCTCCATGTATAGTTATACAATAAAGCTTAAAAAGCTTCCTCGATTTAAGCTCGCTCACAGTGTAGCGCCATAAATTTGTATAGACCAGTGTGTCGCTCAAAAAAACGAAGCAGTGTCTTTTAGACAGTGCTTCGAAGGGCGACTGCCTTAAGTCTATAGAAGCCTCAGCCAACATCAATACTCTCTCTCTCTCTTCTTATTAATTTTATTCCCTTTCATGTGCTGAATGTTCTAACTACTCAAACCGAGCGTGATGGGTGAACGGTTAACACTCTAGCCTTGCATTCGGGAGGACGCCGGTTCGAATACCCGTCCGGGCATCCAGATTTGGGTTTTACATGGTTTCCCCAAATCACTCCAGGCGAAAGCAGGGATGCTTTCTCCAAAGAGGCCATGGCCGAATTCCTTACCGTTCCTTGTCCCTAGTCCCATCCCGCCTCTAATAACCTTAGCCATCGACGAGGCGTAAAGCAATAAGTAAAAAAAAACAACAAAAAACAAAAAAAAGCACCTACTCAAATGTACTTCTGTTCAATAAACCAGTATCAAGACGCAGTGAGATAAAACTAGTAGCATACCTAAGAAGCTTGTTTTGAAGATTACGATAGCGTATCGATTATATTTGTAAAAAATCATACACTGATCAGAATAAACCAGGAACTCTAAAAGATTAAATTTTATTGCAATGCTCCCCCTTCATATCTCCTTGGTAGCTCTAGTGCCGTGGCTCCCAAGTAGGCGTTGAAAAGATCTTCTGGTACGAGGCAAATTCAGGCGTCGTTGAGGAACAACCGCCACCACCTGCTGTCCAGTATTTTATCAGGATTTATGTGTTGCATCAAAGAAAAATTTGTGATCAAAAGAGGATTTAGCATAATCATCCATTTATGAGCTAAGAAAAGAAACAGATTGACAATTGTGGATTGTGACGATTTAAGATTGCTTATGAAAAAAAATTCACTAAATATATATAAAAAAATTAGTGTCAAGTCCCTTCACATAAACTGACACACGTGACGGAAATAAAGTGTACTCAAGCAGAAAAGTGTAATCTAGTTGCATTTAAAGTAAGCACCTCGCTAGAAGCAAGCACATTTAAGGTAAAAAAACAAAAGCATAAACAACAATTTCCGAAGAAAGGTTACAGTGAAGCCAACACTTATTGCTTTGGTTTACTAGTTTTCCACATTAGCTGACATTATCAAACTTAATACAGCCCCAGTAAGGGAAGATCGGATAGCATCGGACAGCGGGTAACCCCAGACATTTAAAGTTCTAACAAAGCAACCACGCTGCGTCGGTAAAACTTTATTCTAAATATGCGCCCTGTAGTGCAAAAACAAATGCCACTCAGCTGTGGCTTGGGCGGCCAGTAAGTTCCACTAGTGTGTTTTTGTTCGTGACAGATGTTTTTCGTAGCTTCTGTCAAAATTAGTAGGATATTATTGAACATGACGCGTCAAATAAATTCATCGTAAAAAAAAAATGATACAGAAAAATGGAATATCGAAAAAAATAAAAAGATAAAGGCGCTAAAGACTAGAATACAAAGAAAAGTATTCAAAGTCTTTCCGAAGCAAATCAAGTAAACAGACAGAATGCATCGTACGTCAAGAAATTTTGAAGAAGCCTGAATTCAGTGCTATGAAGCAAAGACAGACCCATAAAGATTGTGTTTATATGGATTCTTCACATATCCATTATTATTGTGAGTTCTGTAAGGCCAAAAATCGAATAGGCCACCATTTATTACTGTGTCCGGGGCCAAAAAATTAAGGCAACAGTGTTTTCAATTTAATTCCTTGAAATTTTTTTTCTAAGATTACTAACTTCTACTTAATATGACTGCGAAGTTCCCAGTTTAATGTTAAGATTAAAATAAAGACAAAATGTGTTTATTTTATTTTTATTTGCAATTAATTTGAAGTGCCCGGTGCTACCCGAACTTCCTCTGTCAGCAAGCAGGAAGATGGAGAATCACAGTTGTGTTAAGTGTACTGGACCACCGCAGTCATGAAACGAGAATAACCCATTAAGTTGTTTCAGCCCTCACGACTTGCTTGTGTGAGGACTTGCATTGCTAATCAAAACCCCGTGAGTGAGCTGTTAGTTCTGGGCATGTTTTACCTCATCACTCACAGAGAGTAAGCTGTAACAGTTCAAGCCTGGCAGTTGGGTGAATGTAGGTTCGAGCCCCAGTTCAGCTATTCTGATTTTTTAAGGAAGCCGGAATTGTTCCTTTCTGAAGTTTTTTTTTGGGGGGCATCCATAAATTACGTGAGGTGTTTTCCCCCTCTGATGAGACTTTGTGGGATCTGGCCCGACCCCCTCCCCCCCTCTGGTGAGATCTGGTCCACAGTGAGTCCTCCCCCTACAGGTCGCTCTCGCACTTTTTGAGACCTTTGAGACGAAATACCCCCCTCTCTACAGTCCAACAATAATTTCCAAAAACCTCACGTGAAATTTCTGTTAACCCCCGCTCCCCCTTGGTGACATTTCACCGGACCCCCCCCCCCCCCACCTATTTCATCTCACGTAATTTATGGACGCCCCCTTCCCAACATCCTCATCGTTTATTATTTCTAATCCATTTCCAGCTCTAAAAATTCGACTTCGATGAGCCGTAAAGTCCTTAGTAAAATAAGATAAGTGCTTCGTTACATCGCTTTTTATTTATTTATTTATTTTGGCTTGTTGTCCTTCGAATTCATTAGTGGCGGGAAAGGACAGGGGACAAGGAACGGGAAGGAATTAGGCCTTGGCCATTTGAACGAAGTATCCCGCGATTCGCCTGGAATGGTTTGGGGAAAAAATGGAAAACCCAAATCTGAAGGTCGAGCCGGCGTCCTACTGAAAGCGAGTCACTACATCGGTTATACATAGTACCGAAGAGGGTAAAAGCCTTACGATGGCTTCCTATTACTCTATTGTATTTGTAAGATAATTATCAGGTGGCTTCCAATCGTTAACATACCACAAGCTCTTGAATCAGGGGTGGTGTGGCCCGCCCTAGGTCAACTTGCGGCCCGCGGAGTTGGATCATTATATATAAAAACTTTAACTTTCATCGGTGCTATCAGACATTACAACTCTCAGCACCACTCCTTTTGACTTCAACATATTAAAAAACTATATCTTTAATACTTCATTAAATATGTTTGTTCCATTTTTAATGATTTCTTTCGTCCATAAAAATATTCAAGTATTTTTTTCCAGTAAAGTAGTACGTGCTGCCCGATTGAAAAAAATATATATTTCTAAAATTTGGCCCAGCTGCTGTAAAGGTTGGAAACCACTGTTCTAGATTGTCATGTAGTTTGAAGAAGGTAGACATACCATACATAAGAAATCTTCAGAATTATTTTCACCCAAGTTCGGTTTATACTAATGAAATATCGGATCATGCTAGCATTTTATCGATTTTGTGACAGAATAAGGATGAAAGTCAAGAACTGCGGAATAATAGGCACGGTTAATGTCGAGGCTGATCCGTGGGCCTACCCGAAGTCAGGAAAAATGTTACTGAAGCAACGCATTGTTACAGGATGTGCGCTGCACAAGAAAACTACCATCAGCTGTGTTTCGTCATTAGAACACACTATATTATAAAACACAGAACATAACATGACGATTAAGCTGTTAACCTAGATATGAGGTTAAAACACCGGCATATGGCTGGTATATTACATACGTGTTGTTAAGCTCAAGGTTATAGTTTTAGATTTAACTAATCGAAACTGCAATCGTGCCAGTTTCTGTCGCTACGGGATTATGCAGGCCAAAAATAGAATTCAAAGGTGCGAATGGAGCGGTATCCATATGCTTATGAGATCAGGAGGTAAATTTGGTGTTTCGTGCACGCAATGTGAGAAAACAGATTATAGAGAGCTCATTCAAACTGTGTGAAAATCTGTAAAACAGGTCAGATGTCACCTCTCGACAAAACGACGGTTTTCCGCACTCCTTGGCAAAAGTCTGAAGTATTCTTCAGCAACGACTATTAATGCAGGATTGGAGTCAACACAGTGCCCAATGGCCCATAATAACACTTTGCGTTTCGTCGGAAGCGAGTTCATTAAAGGCAAGATTGGAACTGGAAGGAAACTAGGCTTTATGAAGGAACCACCATAGCATGTATCAAGACATATTTGGGGAAACAATGAAAAATAGAAATCTGAAACTGCCGATCTGCACTCATAGCCAGCTACTCTGGAAAGTTATTTGTGACCAACCAAGCTTGCTTTCATCCTGTATCTGCCTTACAGAATCTGTAGCATATAACTGACGGAAAATGACAGGTGTAAGAATACACAGCCTCTTAGTTTTAAATAATTAATAATTAATGTTTGTTTTATATTATTTCAATGGGAAGTGTTTTATATCGGGTTATTATTATGTCTTAAGTATTGTATCAAAGAATTCCAAGCAGCGTTATTACCAGATGAAAAGTACATGAAAATCTCTGGACAGTACAGGAGGAGGAAGATCTTTGGACGATGGAAAACAGATGAGAAGCAGAGATGGTATGTACAACGGCGAAGTTTGGATGAAAGTATAATTGTATTGGTTAATGTGAAGCAGCAATAAAAGAAAATGAAAGATGATATAAAAAATAATAATAATTTTTACACAGGTTTAGTCTAAAAATAATTATCTTCAGTAACGAGCTCATCTGAAACATAGTATCACGTAACAGCAACTGAATAAAATGTCTCCCCCCCCCCCATTTTTCCAGTAGGCTTAAAAACAATTACAATGGTTTACTAGTTTATCTTATCACTTTCCTAAAATTTCATTGCATAATACAGGATATCTACAATTGTTGTCGCAAACGAGAAACGTGTGTTGACCGTACCTACCCGCCATATTATTTTAAAACGAAATATCTGGACATAAGATGAATATCAGATCTGCTGTCTATAGTTTGGCTGCCGTATCCAGGAGCGGCACCGTCCCGCACTCAACAACAACAGATCGCTCTCCATCCAGCGGCAAGCAAATAAAACAAACGAACGGCGGACAGGGCAGCGAGGATTACAGTGAACAAAAGGCTGCGCGGAGCCATCGCCATCTTCAAAAACAACACACTCGCGCCGCGCGCCCAATACAAGGAAAAATAACCGGAACACCGCGCCGCGCGTCTCTGATTTCGACAAAGCTCTCGATGGATAAAAGGTCGCGTGATGAATGATATTAGCCCTCGTACTGTCTGTTCGCCATTGTTCGAGGCATTGTGCAGCAAGGCGAGGCCCTGGACAGCCGACGTATAAAACCGAAATACTTCACCGATCCGCGCCGCTGTGAATGAGCTACGGATGTAATAACACACGCGAACGTTCGGAAAGTAAGTCTGATCTTCGATCCGCCGGCAAATCCGCTTATTCCAGAGAGAATAGGTCTGGCTCGCTCGGTTCCGAGAGCGTTATTTCGTTCGTTTCCGGAGAAGCATTGTAAATATCTGCTAGTGATAAGAGGGGTCACGTTTTAGTCGGCTCTCTGAAACGATAAATATTGCTCTGCCATCAGAAACACAAGATGTGCTTTCTGATTCTTCAACTCGAATAAGTACTTGAAACCGTCGGCTTCGGCAGCCATCTTTGTTTTATAATACCTAGGTTTCTCGTGCAATTCTGTGGACTTGTCGAGACTCCTGAGGCTCTTTGTTGAATCATAAAAAAAAGGCAACTCTGATGAAAGCTGCAGAGTGACAGCCAAAAGCTTAGTCAACGGAATAAATATCGTCTGAAAGCCTTGCTATTATCGAATAAACACGTAAGGTCCATGTTTACTGAGGATCTTCTGACAGTTAGTAAAATGATAGTTTAAAAAATTAAAATACACGCTTTTCTAGCTATGTAAACTAGAAGGTTAAAAATAATCTTTAAACATAAAATTTTTTCCCAGCAGCACTAGGACGTCACAAAATTCTTTTTAACTTTTTTGAAGAAGCTTAAAATAATAAACAGGGTCACTGACCAAAAAATTAACTTTAATATTAAAAAAAGCGTCGGGTACTAGATATTAGTTATCATAATTGTTTTATTGCTAGCTGTTTGTAAATGTAAAGTCATTATGAATAAGTAGAGAGCACCCCACTCGTTTTTTTTACATTGGAGTTATTTTTTTTCGTCAGTGACTCTCTTTTACTTATTCAAAGAAGGTATACTGAATTGTGGGACATCCTAGCGCTGTTGAATAAAATTTTTGTATTTAAAGATTATTTTTAACATTATAGTTCACATTTCTTCAAAACTATAATATTATTATTATTTCTGCTGTTGTCTTTCCTCACAACGTGACGAAATAATCTTACCTCCTTTCTCTAAACTACTGAAACATCACATTAACTACAAATACATATATTAATTTAGACTCTGGCTCCTGAGAGAATCCTACCTGACAAGCAAAGTGATGCCAACAATCGATTAAGATATTCCAAAATAGAGTGTACGCATTTATCTAATAGCTTTTCTTTTGCTACTGTCAAAGTAATGAGAACATCAGGAAATTGTTATAAAATTATTGTATTGTCATCGGTTCTTAACAAGTCTGCGAAAACTGATACAATTCGGACGCCAGGAAGTGGGTGAACTTTGAAATGAAATATACCATTACATTCAACCGCTTTTCTAATGTTACTGTCAAAGTAATGAGAATATCAGGAAATATCCATGAAATTACTGTATTCTCACCTGTTCTTAATTTGTGTGCAAAATTTCAAATGCTTCGCTTCGGACGTCAGGAAGTGGGTTAAAATGCAATTTAAAATTCCATCACATTCAATCATTTTGTGATCATAGTAATGAGAATATCAGGACGTTGCTATGAAATTATTGTGTTTCCATTGATTCTTAATATGTGTGCAAAATTTTAAACAACTCGGACATCTGGAAGTGAGTGAAAATTGAATTGAAATATTCCGTTAAATCCATACATACATACAGGTTAAGCTAATATAAAGGGTGCAAAAAATGAATTCAATACCTGAATTTTTAATATCTGTGTTAGTTATAAAATTTAAAAATTATGCATGGATGGTGGTGCTTCTTCTCAGTGTAGTGTGTTACTTATGTTGTGGATGAGAAACAAATGAAGGTAGACGGTATACTCTGCGAAAGAACACCAAAGGAGACAAGTTTGATTTCCACATACCAGGACGAATAACCATCAGTGGCATAGGGTACCATGCGGTTCATGGATTAAATTAAAGAAGATAGGTCAGCATGTAGAGAATGTTTAACCGGAATGTGGAGGGGGCAGTCAAGTCGTAGCTAAATTGAAATGAACAAAAAGAACTTAAGACCAAAAAGCCTACGTGCTGTTGGAACCATTAATAATTACCTAAACACAACAACTATTTTTTTCTGTTAAACTTGGTCATGAGCTAATAACAAAATTTTACTTTACATTAAATTGAATCAAATAATTAAAATGAAACGTCGGTAGAGAGTTATATAATTCCTAACCTAGTTTGGATCATAGAAAAAATATAGTTCTTTACAAATTCGTTCCATAGCAAGTATTCAAAGAACTTACGCTCAAAATAAAAGAATTCTCAAATTGGAAGCCTTATTTAAAATTCTATCACTACCGAATCGTAATACCCTTTAAGACATTTTAATTTTCTACGACCATTAGGTGTTAATTCAAAAAAGATATTTTTCTCAGAGTTATAAGCGAGGGCTTTCAGGGTCGTTACTTTTTGGATACACATTAGTTGCGAAAAAGATGCAGAAAATAAATTTCCCAAAATTATTTAATATTCCTTCTAGCTTCCATCTTAAAAAAGTTTTTGTGGTGTTATTAGTCAAGAAACTCTTCGCATATTTTTATTTCTGCTATGCGAAAAGTTATCTTTTTGCTTGACTATCGTATTCAGACAGTTGTGACGAATTCGTATCGGCTTCATCTGAAGATTCGTTGGGAGCTCGTTTGGATAGGTGAAGTATTTCAGTTACCTAGCCGGACACTCGATATCGTAAAGAGCATGCCACTGTCAAACTCGGTCTCCACCGCACCCACAAAAAAATGTAAAAAAAAGGAACCTGCCGGCATCGTTTGGAGCAAGGCAGCTCCGACAGGCTGACAGAAAGGTGAGGCTTTTTCTTCTAATTAGCGGCTGCTGGCCCCTGGTAATTAACGTTGTGTATCAGGAGCCGGCACCTTTATCTGAGGGCTGCCTCTTCCCGTAATTAACACGGCCAGGCGTGGCGTCCCAACCATCAAGGCGGGGCCCAGACTTCCAATCACTCTGTTCGCTGAATACACACACGGAGGAAGCGGATCAGTTACCCCGCAGCGAGGTCACACCTAAGGCTTCGGAACGCGTCAGTCCTGATGCACGTCTTAATGCTACAATATCACCTCCTTTCGCTCAATATTGACATTTCCTCGTCAAATCGTTTCCTACCATAGTGACAGCGCTTTAAGGGAGTAGGTACAATTATCAGGTCTCAAAAAAAAAATTTTCTTTCAATTAAAAAAAAAAATAGTTTTTACTTTTGACTTCATGTTGGTGAAAAAATTACTTAAATATCTTTGACAGTGTGGAAATTATGCGTGATTAAGCAAAGTCCTGCACGATTGACAGCCTCTTAAATCTTACTACACTTGAAGGTAATCCAAAATCTTTAACCTTAAATATCTCAAAACAGCAATTCTTCAATTGATTTTATAGATAACTTTTTTCCACATGCATAGATCTTTTCTAAATTTGCACTACATGTTCTACATAATAATTACTACAGTCCCTACCGTTACTGTTTATCAAGCTTTTCACAACTGGAAAATATGCATATATATTTAAACAAAAATAATAATTTCTTGAATTTTTTTTACTAACAACAAATATAAAGTTAAATGTGTTATCTTATTGGTATAACTTATTGCCTGTATAATAGTTTACAAGATTAAAAAAAGATTTCTGCAAAATTTCAAATATTATGCTTTCTATCGTTAAACACCTTAATGACGACATATTTTTAACTGTCAGTTTTGATGGTAGATTAACATATTGTTAAATAATATTTTATTTTAAAAATCAATTTTTACATACAACGACGACAGTTCTATAGAGCTACAAAATTTGAACACTCAAATATAAATAGATTTGGAGAAAATGAAATATCAATTTCTACAAATATTTTTGTGTGTTAGCTGTACCTACCCCCTTAATAAAGTCCTAGTGAATGTTGCAACTTCACGAGAGAAATATCTGTAGGCTCTTTTAATATCATAAATGTAAACATAATTCTTGTCTGTTTGAAACGACTCAACCAATCTTGCTGAAAATCAACAAGGAAATAGTAAGCATAATTAGGAAGAAAATGAATACTTTTTATGTATAACTAACATTTTTATCATAAAAATTTTAAAACTAACCAAACAGTGACAGACAGACGGATACCGTGTGTAAGTTTCTGTAATATTATATCAGTTACTCAGGCTTTGTTTTACTCGCAGTCTGTTTTTTGTATAATCTTAACAATGGAGAGAAAATGGTATTGATGTAAGATGTCCCACAGAAAGTGATATAATTTTAAACCACAATATATATATATCTGCCGGAGGAACTGTAGTAGGGAGCTCACATAATTAACCCACACCCTTAGTTAGTTGCCATTTTTAAACATGTTGCATATTGGTTTTCTTCATTAGACAGATGCAACGGTAAAATAGTATGGTGATGGCTTCTCCGTCATAATATGATCCCAACTCCGTTCTATTTGTGACATCTTCGTGTATCCAATTCTAAAAATAAAACTTTATGTCCACACGTACGATGTCGCGGGTAACAGCTAGAGGTGGTATATGTTTAATGCACGTTACTTGCATAATAGTATAACTAAAACGCAAGAATATCAACATCTTCCGCGATGTGCAGTAACTGTGTGGAGTGGAACATTCATTTGGTTACCAAACAATGTCGATGCTGAAGTGATTTGAGCCACGAAAGTATGTTGGGCAACGAAAGGCAACGAAATTGGCCATACCTTTAATGAAGTAACTATCCCAGTAATCGGATAGGATGATTTCGGGAACCCGAAATTTGAACGGACCGACCGGGGATTCTCCGAAACTAGATCCGAAGTTGTCGTTCATCCGCTAGGCTAAATTCCAATGAAAGAGACAATGCGTGGCATCATTGGAAACTACTTGCCAAGTTGCATACATTCTAGTTCACAGTTCATCGGTATGACTGAAAGACTTCATCAACATTGACGACGGAGATATCAAGTTATCCCACTGCAAAAGGCAGATTCTCCGTACTGTGACTGCGGTGAGGTTTAACAAACTGTGTCGCATATTGTGCAGAACTGTCCACTGCGTGCCTTTCCTGGTAGTCTGGAAGACCTAAATTTGGCTACGCCGGAGGCGGTGAGCTGTTTGGAGCGCCTTGACGTCTCGTTGTAGTGGTTGTGACTGGATGTTGTTGTTATTATTGTTGCTTTAGGGCGCGTCGACAGCGGGGTTATTAGCGCCCTAACAATTACCAGCTAGAATTGTGACTGGAGATCCTGTCTCAGTGGCAGGGTTGTGGGCATTGTCCGCTTAACTATGTATATATATGTGTTTTTAGATGGTTCATTGAATTGTTGTTGAATTGTGTAAATGTCATATAACATCATGCGCAAAATAAAATAAACTGCAAAATGGTTCTCTTCATGAGACAGGTTCTTTGGCAAAATAGTATGGTGATCGCTTCTCTGTCACATTATCCCAACTGCTTGATTTTTGCGACACCTTTATGTAACTTACAGCTTTTTGTATCCAATTCTAAAAATAAACCGGTTTAATCAGGGAATATGTCTGACAGCCCTGTGAAGAAATGGTATATAATGCGCGGGAAAGATAGCTTGAAAAGGTTTGGCCGACATGAAATGGACTTTGCCTTATTAAGACATACCATGAGAACTTGGAATGACTGATGTATGTTCGTTTAGGCCAACTGGGATCAGCCTTCGTTTTGGCTTGAATTTGCTTTCCATGTTTAAACATTCGAGTTACCACTAGCGTTGTTAACACTAGAGGGGGCCTAAAGTTTAACATCAAATCCTAGCCAAGGAATTGTGACGTACTTCACATTACACAGCAAGCTGTGCGAGAGGTGAAGATCGTGTTAAGGACCTATGAAAATCTGCGCCGAGACAGTTATTTCAATCGGGGACCTTTCAATCTCCAGTCACGCGCCTCAATCACTGAACCACTCGGCCGCTGAAATGGTTAATATTACTTCAAATTCTGGAACTCTCCATCGTTGTTTTTTCTGTTGTTGCTGCTACTTGGATTTCGAAGCAGTGGTGATACAAAATTGAACCCGATTATAGGTATAGCCAGTAGGGACCATTCTGGAAGGAGATATTTAGCACGACATGTCGTAATCTTTATGTGGTCCATGTTAACGCATGATTTGTCTGAAAAACTAGCAATAAGAGTTATTACATTTGTGGATGAGTGCAATGGTATGTGTGTGGTGGGTGTAAGGAGGGAGCAGTGCCGATAATTCTGATGATTGGTCTTACGAAGGACACCAAGGAGAGCTCCATGCTCATCGCCGTCCGACGGTCGAATCACCATCAACATCAACATCTTCGTATACCCTCTTTTTTTTACTGCTTTATGTCTCTCAACAGCGAGGTCTTTTAGAGACGGGAAAGAATGGGGGCAATGAATGGGAAGGAATTCGGCCATGGCCTTTTTAAGCATCCCGGCATTTGCATGGAGTGATTTGGGAAACCACGGAAAACCCAAATCTGGATGCCCGGACGGGGATTCGAACCGCCGTCCTCCCGAATGCGAGGCCAGAACGCTAACCGTTACACCACCACGCTCGGTTTGCGGAGAGACTTTCGATTAAATCCAAGATCCTGGTAAATAATCTGGTGATTATAAATCATGAACACACGAGGAAAATACTTTACGAAATATGCATTTACGCTATTCCGTCAATATATGAGGTGTTTCAAAAAATTTTAACCACTTCCTCATGATCTAGCTGTAAGCGTTTAAATGTACGTGACGGTTGTCATACACAAGCTCACGTATTTTGTTTTTGGTATTATCTTTTCCTTCATACACTTTCCATATATTTACCAAAATTTTAATTTATTTTTTCTGGCTTTCAATATCTAGTACTCATCCAATACATTAACATTTGAAAAAATCCTAGTCTTAAAATCATTAAATATTTACTTATATATTTTCTCAGTTAATTCATTTCATTTCCCTTGAATCCTCAAACATACAATTTATTTTTTAATTTTAGATCAACGATCTAATATAAAATTAATACTTATCTTTAAAACAATTATTGATACATCATTTACTACTGACACACAATATTCCAATTTCTTTTTCTTTGTGCCCTCAGGTTGTATATATTTCATTAATAATTATTCATAAACTCTTTAACTGCAAAGGGAGATACAATTTCATTCTAAGCTTCTTTCCTTAAAGCTTCCTCTTTCGTTTTAAATCGTCGCTTGTTCGCACTTCCATCAAAACCATTCTTTTTTCGTATCTTTTCTTCATTTGTCTGCCAAAGATACTCCAGAGCGTCGTTATCGATTCCTTTGACCTAAAAACCTAAATTGCCAAGGTTAATATTACATTCTATGACCTTACTTTTATACCAATATATTTACAAACAGAAACATTATTTCTAGTAAGGACATAGGGTACATATAAATATTATAGTTTTACCATCTCTGCACTATCATATCTCTGGAATGTAATAATTGTTAACAGAATTAAAGAAAATTTTCGTCAGTTGTGATGGCTCGCTACGATTATCACACTTGTGTGGTTGTGATGGAAGAAGAAGACGGATCGTGTGGTGTGAGACATGGCAGTGCGTGTTAACATCTCCCGGGACCATTCCTGGGAGGAGCTTCCTACCACGGAAAGCTCTCAGGCGCACCTCTCGAATGCAAATCTCGGCGGGAGACAGACTAACACGATGGAAAGATCGTGTTCCCCGGAAACCAGGGCCGTCTTACACCTGAAAGTTATCGTTTTATCCACAACAAATGTCTCCAGCGAGATCAAGTGTTCATCTCTTGTAATGGTTACTCATTCAGAAAGTATTCACTAACCTTCAGGTAAAAATCTCTCAGATACCATTCCCGGCAATTACAAAGGAAAGATTCAGAATTTAAAAATATTACAGTAATTGAATGATCACATAATTTAAATGTTGTCTTGGTGCCATAAGTTTTGGAGAAGTTAGTTGAAAAATCAGTAATAATAATTAAACATGAGATATTACCACCTGCATATTTTTTATTAGCTTAAGACATTTTTGTGATATAATGTCAATTATAGTATTTAGAAAACAGATTCGTTGTGTCACTGTTATTTTTTGTACAATAAGCTACACCGCCATTAAATTGTTTGATTTCGTACTCTAATAGAGAATACACGGCCTTACTGAACAGGACTAATATTCAAAACTCAATTCTTCTAATAGGCAGGTTTTCGTTATCATCTAGGTTAAAGTATTTTAAACACTAATTTCCATCAAAAAAATTTAATCGCTTTAACATGTTACATGAAGATTGTAAATCAGACTGTTCCCAAAGATATGGTAACACTTATTTTCTCCAACCCTCCCCACATGTCGTCTCCCCACTTCTTTTAACACTGACGCTAACGAAAGGCTCATGCAAAAGGCTTTCTGTTTAAACAGAAAATCTCCCAAAATCTAACGCCGAAGAACGTGGGAAAATGTTAGTAAGAGAAAGAAAAAATGTTTTAAAAAGAACAATAAACCCACTATTTTGTAGAAAAGTGAATTTGCTCTAAGAAATCAAGTTAACATTCCTCTATCGGTAAAGTGTTACCTGATAGTAAAGAAGCTATCAACATGGCAACAGATATTTGACGCAGTAAAAAAACAAAGTACTGCACACACGATCAACAGAATGTTTAAAATTAGCGAGACAGTGATGTTCTGATGTTACTATCCAACCTTGAGCAATAACGCAAAATTTCCGTTAATTAACAATCAGCCATCACGAAACATACTTAGTGCGAGATATAACTCCTGATGTCTAAACTAAAAAAAATCATGGGCACTTTTCTTGTTACGATATAAAACAATATGTTACATAACAACAAATATCTATAACCTATACCTATAACATTCCAATCTCGGTCACGATGTCTATCACACTCTGACGTCACGTTTCCCACCTCCGCTGCCCAACCAACAGCGACCGATGATGTTGTACGAGGTTATGCACATTATTTAATAACAGTTCAATTTGGCTAAGCAGCAACGAGTAAATGAGCTGCAGCACACTAAAAGAAAAGTATGTATTTCGTAAAAATTGATGTTCCTTAATTAAAATTCGTTCGATGCAGATTTTTCTTATATTCTCTGTACAGCGATACCGTTGTCGCAGTAAGCTAAGAAATATCTACGTTTTATAATTTTCAAAATTATGAGCATCATTTCGTGAAGATTATACTTAGCTAGCGAAGAAACGAATTGCTTAAATGCTGCGTTCAACGCGTCATGATATTTATATTTGATGTTGATATTTTAAGGCACTGTTATAATATACTCGAAGAAATGATTTGCCGAAACACTAAAGTAAAACTGTGTACTGTATTTAAATTAATATATTAATTATTAGTTGCTTTTTTTACTGATATCACTATATCAGATACATGTAAATATTTCCAATGGATCAACTTTAGATCAGAGTGCAGTGAATGTATTCGTACACGGGTTGGACAGCAGTTTTCCATGGTTTCCCCAAATCACTCCAGGTGAATGCCGGGATGCTTCCTTCAAAAGGCCATGGCCGAATTCCTTCCCATTCCTTGCCCCCCATCCTTTCCCGTCTCTAAAGACCTAGTTGTTATAGGAGACGTTAAGCAGTTAAAAAAAAACAGTATTTGTAGAAGTTGTGGTTATGTCGAAATTCAGACAGGTCCAGAATGATAACTGGCACAATTTTTCACAGAATAATTCACAATGAATTTAATTTCATAAATAATTTAATCTGAACCACGGAAGCGTTCTGGCGTTTTTCGCATTACACAGAAAGCTGTGCCATAAGTGAAGGTTGGATTAAGGGCGTTTAGAAGTTACTTACGAGAAGGGATTTGAACCGGGAACCAATCACACGCTTTTTGTACCTGGCATTTATACCTTGAATCATACAACTTATATTTGCACCTAGTACCATACATCTTCGAATTTTGTAAACATTACCTAGCAAAGTAACTAAAAAAAAAAAAACACTGAACCCCCAGATCACTGTCATCAAAAACCTAGCTTTAACTTAGGTATAACACATTTATTTACTTATTTGGGGCTAAATTACATATTTAAAAATAAATAAAATATTTTACTGAAGCTATTATAAACCAATTGTGCACTCGAAAAAGTTGTGAGAGAATGGAATGCAAGAACCAGAGGAGGAATTAGACTTGGAACAAAAAATAAAGGAGTTACGATTAAGTGTTTGGCATTCGCTGACGATATGGCGATGCTCGCAGAAACATGGGAGGAAGCCAAAGAACAAATCGCAGAATTACAAGAGCAGGCAGGTAAGTTAGGACTTAAGATTTCTTTCGAAAAAACAAAGATTATGACAAATATACCAGACACTCCTACGAGAGTCCGAGTAGGAGCTCATAAAATAGAGGTGGTCAGGAGTTTCAAGTACCTAGGGGAATGGATTGAATGGAACAACCTTGAACGTAAAACAATGGAAGTGAGAAGGACCAAAATGGAATTAGCCTTCCAGAAGACCAAAAACACTTACAATAAGAAAAGCCTCTCTTGGAACACAAAGATAAGACATTACAACACAGTAATTAAGCCGGAAGCACTCTATGCAGCAGAGACACTAGGCATGGGGAGGAAAGGACAAATGGAGAAATTGGAAATCAAAGAGAGGAAAATTTTGAGGAAGATCATGGGTCCCAAATTCCAGAATAACAAACAAGTTTTCTACAGAAACGAAGCCCTCTACGCAAAGTCCGAGAGACTCTCGGAAACCATGAGAAAAAAAAGGATTGATTTCTTTGGACACATATTGCGAATGAATCCTAACAGACTAACAAAAAAAAATCTTTGACTTCTTTTATAAAAAAAAGACTAAGCCCAACTGGTTTAAGGAAGTGGAAAAGGATCTGAGAGAACTCCAGATTACCGAAGTGATGTTAAAGAATGGTACAGCCAAGACCGTGACCAAAGACAAAAGTAAGAGGTTCCAAGTTGCGATAAACACCAGAAAACCGATTCAAATATCAGAAGAGGAAAGAAGGAAGAGATCAGATAGAATGAAGAAATACTGGGAGAAGAAGAAAACGCAAGCATCCAAGAAGTGATTGATCTGACGTACCCCAAAGATGGGTGATTCGAAAAAAAACAAAAAAACCAAATAAGATGCAGACATCAAACTTGCGCAGTGCACTTACTATGTGTTTAGTTGATCCAGTTATACTTATGATTTATCGAGCGAATCCGAGAGACTAGCCGAACAGGTGTCGAGAAACCACTGCGGCCATACTGATCTGGGTTTTCCATGGTTTTCTTAGGTCGCTCCAGGATGGTTCCTCAAAATAGCCCATGGGCGGCTCCTGTCGTATATCTCTTCCAATGCATAGACGATTAGGTGCAACGTATCCTCCGCCACTCACTGTTGGTGAATCCCATAGTAATAGTAGCAGTAATAGAAGCGGACGGAGTCTAACTTGGCCGATTTTTATAAAATATAGTTCTCGTACAAGAGAAGAGATGAACAAGAGAGATATGTATAATGGAAGCAGCAAGAGCTGACTGCAATAGAGGGTTGTATAAAAAGATAAGTTGAGTGCATTATAATATATGTGAGGCTGCGACATAAATGTATATTCAAGTGAAACGCGAAGTGATTAATATTGCTCAAAAATTGGACGAATCTCTTTAGGTAGACGTGAGAAAGAAAGGTAGACTATGATTTTTCCTTTAGAATGTAAATATAAAATATGGTGGCGAAGTCCACATCAGACATAGTTTGAAGCATAACATTGGACATAGAATGTACTCTCTTAGATAGGATGATCCAAAAAAAAGAAAGATAAAGTTAATTTATTGTATTTGTAACAGGGAACAGTTTGTAGCAATTTTTGTGTGATATACTACGTAGGTGAAATCTGAGAAAGTCAAAAAGACTGGTAGCATTATCATCACCGTGGTGCCGCAATTTGATGATGGATTCCTATGTAACTCGATAAGAAACAATCGATAGTCTAGGATAAAATTTTTTTGATATCTCTTTAAGTTCTCGAGAGATTAGTTGTAGGTATAGTTCCTTCAGCTTTTGGCGATCTGTTTCTTCTGATCCAGGCCATATATTAAACTTACGGGTAGTACGAGAACAAAACACCCATTTTGCATGTCCAGCGTACAGTTCCTTTATGGCTTTGGAGAATTTTTTTGGTCCAGGCCACATCTCAACGTAATGACCTGCTTTTTGCGACGTTTTTCTTCTGATCCAGGCCATATATTAAACTAACCACAACGGGAAGTAAGAAAACAAAACACCCATTGTGCATGTCCAACGTACAGTTCCTTTAAGGCTTTGGCGAATTTTTTTTGGTCCAGGCCACATCTCAACATAACGGCCTCATTTTTGGGATAGTATATCTCGAGAACTAAGCGAGATATCGAATCATTTGGTTCTTCACTTTTGATTTGTCTCGTCGAGATAGATAAGAGTCAATCACCAAATTTGGTTTTGGCGAAATAATTCTTGCGGTCCTGGCCGCATTGCAGTCCAACCCCCTCACATTCCAGACAGTATATCTCGAGAACTAAGCTATATTTATATATATATAATTCCTCACAATCGATTTGTCTCGTCGAGTTACATGAGAATCCATCATCAAATTGCGGCTCCACAGTTATCAGTGAATCCCCAAAAGACTTCTAACAGAGGTTGACCTTTATAACCTGATGTCACAGTTCCGATTTCTTTGCCGACGCCTGTAGTAGCACTAAGTAAGGCAGCCGCGACCGATGAACACCTCTGTAGAGCAGGAAGCTCAGCTGATTCTTGACGTCAGTACGCGTCAGCAAGGGGTGGTCCGAGGCAATTATTTCTGGGCAGCGACGCTTTGTGGACGCGTATCTGGGCTTATTAGCCACGGCGCTATCTGTCGGAAGCGCTACCCGGAGCCGGTCATCACCGAGCTGGTACAGCAGGACAATTGATACCTAGCCGTGACGTCGCTCGGTAGGCGTCGCGGCGCCCAGGGGAGTCGGGCAAGGAGGGGAGGGGGCGGGAGACGGGCGCCGTCCACGCCAGCCATTGTCCAGCCTGCCGTCTTTATTTCCGGTGAGACAAAGCCTGCGGCCATTGTCGGTTGCCTATTGTCGGAGGGAGAACCCGTGCTGGCTGCCCGTGACGGCTGCTGGAGATGAACAGCGCTCGGCGGGCTGCCGTCTTGCAAGGAGCAAGCAGCAGATTACCTTGTCTGCCTGGCTGCGAGACCAGCTGCCGCTTTGATTTACGGAACCGACGTGCGGTCGAGATAATAGGTGATTCATGCAAGACGATCTCCGTAGTCTTGTATACTCAGTTACAGCCGGCACTCCGGGTTAAGGCGATGCTACTGTGAACTACAATCGGCGCGTAATTACTAAGAAAATATCCACTAGTATAGAGTCTGTTAGCTGACGTATACGCTGCTTTTTTAGTGCTTCTTTTTCTCTTCGAATCTGGCCACCTAATAACCACGAAAAGTAATAAACTTGATGCTTCTTTTCTCGAATTCCAGTAGCTCTTAATTCTTTCACTTTGTAGTTTCCAGATGGGTCCAGATATTATTATCTTTCCTCTTCTATTTCTCTTGGAAACCTTTGAAATTTAGTATCAATCTTCTGAAAGTTACTCAGTCTTGTATTATATCTTCTGTTATTCTTATCTCTATCATATCTTTCTTTACTCCTTGTATCCACTGGTTGCCAAAATTCCCTCTGTACACATGGTTGAAAATTTATTTTGTAAGTTTGCAGTAATCCATTTTCATTATTACACAAAAAAAAGACTCCTCTTTCTGATCGTTTCTAACATTCTTTCATTTTTAGTATTATTGTTGTATCTCATTTATGAAATTAGATTAGCTGATCAGATTTTCTACAACACCTTGGCCCTCTCTTTTTTAGGTAAGGGTGTCAGGGATTGGAATGAGTTACCAAGAGAAATGATGAATAATTTACCGAAAACTTTGAAAGAATTTAAAGATAAAATTTGTAGAGGGCAAATGTAGGTTGGTGCAGGATAGGGGGAAGATGGGTGTGTAGGGAAATTGCCACCGGAGCCTGTGCTCCATTGCAATTAAATTAAATTAAATTAAATTAAGCAATCCTAAGTTGTGTCTGAAAGGCATAGTTTTCATGTTATTTATTTAATTATTACTCTTGTTCCATAGATCTCTGCTGAAGAGAATCTATGGAAGGTGGAAAATGTCTTGGTTAGTATATATACATACAAGATAAAAAGTAATCACAGTGAAAAAACTATTATATGTTACAAACAAATACAATAAAAAAATAAACATTAAATTTTACAACTGAATTTTGGAAAAGGTATATTGGATAAAACTAATTCTTTTGTGCAAATTCTTGAATACAGTAGAAGGAGTTTCCATCCCTCAGTTGTTCTTTAAATACATCTTTATTGTTTACAAACTATTTTATTAATTTATGAAGTTTATTAAACGGATATGTCCCAGAATAATTTACACCTCTTTCTGCTAATGGCAGTATGTTTGTGTTTTGCACAAGTTATTTTTGTTTCTTGCACTGAAATTATGTACCTGTGAATTTTTTTGTGAACAAGTTAAAATATTCTATTACAAAGTACACTAGAGAATACACGTACTGAGAAGTCATTGTAAAAGTAATGAGATTTTTAAAGAATTGTTTGCAAGAAGTCCTAAGTTGGTATAAGCAAAAACTGTTTAGTTGGTTATGCAGAGAAACACGACTCAGCTTTTTCATTATATGGTGTATTTTTCTTTGATCATACTGGCAGATGAAAGGATTAATTACTCTTAAAAGAATCTCTTGATTATTGGTGATTTTCATCTTATTTCTATTGCCTTAAATGTAGCACTGAACCAGTCAAACAGCCTGTATGTCGTTGTGAAAGCAGGAATTTTTATTCGAATGTTACCGTCCTGTTCAAATTAATATAAATAATACGTAGCTTTATGACATAGAATCACAAACTCAACAATACCTAAAACCGTCATTTTCTGAGTGAAATTTGTGAGCGTGGTAACAGCACACCATCAAGGAAACGTGTACGACATTCAATCTGTGGATTATGGCAAGTTAAGGACCATAACTTACCAATAACTCAAAGTTGTTATTGGTTTTGACAGCCGCCATACCTCGAAAGTTACTCGACATTTCTGTATGTATTCACTGTATCTCACAGCCTTGAAGCTACATATCCAGTTTGGCACTTAGAGAAAGTAAAAACAAAATGGTATATTAGTCAGTTAAGTTTGTAACGCCATTAAACTTTCATTTAGTATTAAATTTCATAATAACTAAACGTATCATTACGTACCTCATTCAAATATTTGAAGACATATATTTATCAGAAAAAAATTGAAGTAAAATAATTTCTGGATTTATTTATCGTTTTACTCTTGATAAAAAATGTAACCAAGATCAATACCTTCAGTTCCCCATACAGTAAAACTTCAGAGTTACAATATTTGAATAGATAAATATGTTTTCGAGTTTTGAAAATATGATGTCAAATTTTTTGATAATATCTAGAGTTAAACAGATTAAATTAAGAAAAAATTAAAGTGTTTCTTAGTTTTTCCGTTCATATCACCCTCGCGAAAGCATCTTGTTTCTCGAAATTCCAACCACGCTTATCGTGACAGTATGTTGAAACGTGGCGCTCAGTTCACATCGACCCCTACAGCAGCGCCACTAAATCCTACAGCGGCCGCTGTCGAACTTACCCCGCTGGTGCCCAGCGTCACCGCCGCGGGTCGCCACCGCAGCCGAACAAATGACGGTCGCTTTATTTATTCACCAACTTACGGGCGAGCTTCATTTAAATATGTCTGAATTAGCACAATAACAGAAGTCGGAGAAATGCGTGCCTTGGCTAGTCTGAAAACTGCAAACCTCTCACACGCAAAAAGTGGAATCAATGCCTGCGAATTCTCAGCTCTCCTGCTGTTATACACCCACTGGTGCGCGAAGCGATGTTGTGTTTTTTTCCCCCCTAGGACAAGCTGCACAATGGAAACCCGCGGATTAATTCGCAAGTGTGAATTGCTGGAAAAAAGCTCGCACGTCCACACAAAAAGGGTGACAGCTTTTTTTTTTTTTCATTACAAATTTAAGCTGATTAATTCCGGCATTCGGCGAGAGAAATAATAAGAACTCTTTGTTTCGAATATCGCGTTGTGTGTTGTCAGCCAAGTATCGACAGAGCATGTAATTTCGGAATTCTGTGGCAGAGCAAAACTAAAATGTGCCCGTGCCTCATAAACTGGAACATAATGTCTGTTCCGAAATATGTAACGATTTTTCCACTAGACAGCTTTGCCGATTATTTCCGGATATACTTCACGTGTATCGATATATTCCTCTTCAACAACAAATTCCCAGTAGTGTCAATATATAAAAAAATGGCCAGATCGATGTAAGGCACGTATACCACAGGATTCAATAGCTTTTGTATTATGATTATTTTGATGCCATGCTCATGCTTTTACGTACAGCACTACTTTCGAATTACCCAACATATAAGCTGTTGAAAATAGTGTAATCATATTTAAAATTTGTGAGGATTATATGAAGAATTCCATATAGCTAAGGAATTGATATATATATATATATATATTAAGCTTTAAAGCACGACGACATTGATATCATCATTAGGACCGAAAGATAATGGAGGACAAGGAATAGAAAATAATTCGATAATAGCGTTTTAAAGGAACTATTCCAGCATTCGCCATATGTGATTTCCGGAAACCGTTGAAAACCTAAATATTGATTGCCGAATGGAGATTTGAAACCACGTAGTCCCACATGACAGACCCGACTAAGGAAATGAACAATCACTCATGATTATATCATACTTCAACAAAGACCAGCAGTCAATATATATTGTAGTTTTTCAGTTCGATGAATACGCTACCCATTGGTCATCTTTATACCTTAGAACATTTTGTTAAACTTGTGTGATTGTAGTATAACGTTGTCGATACGGATCGCACAATTAATTCTGTAACAATGTTGACAGCTTGTCAAAGTATTTAAATCAGAACGACTTTTATTGAATTTCAATATTACGAGCAATCATCCTGAACTTTTTGTTCAGATTTTTGGTCATATGGTTCAAATATTCCAGAAGGGGAGGGGTGATACATTATTAACAATTTTGGAAGCTCATATCTTGTGAAATACAATATGAAATAAAAGTGTCACAGACTAAATTTATGGCATTTCTAAATACACGTTCAACAAAACCACACACCATACGGTACTCGAAAAAAAAAATTATCCCTCTGTAAAAGTTTGCGAAGAAAAACTAAAAATCCTTTTTTTTTTACAGACTTGTCTATAAATGTTTATCTCTCAGTGTAACACATCTTCCAGTGAAAACACAACGAAGCAAAGGAGGCGAAATTACGATGATGTAACCTACAGACAGACATAAGAAGTAAGAAGATGAGATTCTAAACGTTTCGTTTGAGGTATTTTGCTATGGAACTCTAAAGAGAAAGAATCGATCTTTTCGCAAATATTCTAGCAATTATAATGTTGAAGAACTGAGAAACACCAAAAAACATCAACAGGTTTCTGTTTTAACATACGCAGAGTTTTATGCACAATACATCTATATGTGTTACTTGACATGTCACACGTTCTTTTAGCCATAAAAATTCTCTCAGCTCTTCCTATTTGCAACAGTTAGTTTAAGGTCATGTAATTATAACTGTTGGCCATATTCACAATGTTTCTTCATTATTCCAAACTCCGGTGCACAATCGCGGATCCCAGTAAGGTTCCCCTTTTATTATATATAAAAAAGTATTGGTCGCAAATTTTTCTTTCAAAGAGATGATTTTAAGGAAATGCGTTAAGCCGTACTCATCAAAATCAAGAAAGGTGACATTGTGATCCTTAGCGCTTTTCTCAGCGAGAAACATTTGCATGTATTGGAGGTTTATTTCCAGTGTGGAAAATCTAACCCACAGCTTGGCTGATGCACAAGTCTGATAGATATTAGTTATATAAAACAGTTTAAGATTCACATCGAGCGTGGTGGGTGAGCGATTAACGCACTGGCCTTACATTCGGGAGGACGCCGGTTCGAATCCCCCTCCGGGCATCCAGATTTGGGTTTTTCTATGGCTTCCCCAGATCACTCCAGGCAAATGCCGGGATGCTTCCTTCAAAAAGGCCATGGCTGAATTCCTTCCCGTTCCTTGTCCCCAGTCTCATCCCGCCTATAATGACCTCGACGTCGACGAAGCGTAAAGCCATTAGTAAAAAAAAAAAAGATTCACTCGAACATACAGCAAAAAAATCCTTCACGAAACCTGACGGGATCACAAAGGACTTTTTATAGACTACTTCTCTTACAACAGCTGAAAGATTAAGTAGCCTGTTCTGAAATATAGGTTTTTACCTTTGTTCATCATAAAGTGTTCAACATTTATATTACACACCATAAAATGAAAATCTGGCAGAGAGAGTGGCTGAAAGTCAAGCATAACAACCTCTGACCAGTCAGTTCTACAGTGCAGTGGTTCAACTCCTTCCAGCGGGTGAGAAGGGATGAGGTTCTCGCACTCGCCTCAGGGTAGGGCCCTGTGCTTTAACGCAGTTTTTTCCTTCACACGGAGAATCCACCGGAATGTGATACTTGTGGCGCATCTTTGACAGTGCGTCAATTTTTAACAGAGTGATTTGTTTTAAGTTCTAAGGACAGATGTAGCCCCAGCCAACGATCTGTCCCTAATTTTAAACATTGATGATGCCTGTGTTGATGACGCCTGTGTAGGTCAGGTTTTAGATTTCTGTGTGTTGGCTGATCTTGTCCACAAAAAAAATTTGCCGATTGGAATAGTTTTTAAAATGAATGGGAGTATCTTTTACAGTCGCATTGCTAATGTTATGTTTTTTCTGTTTAAAGTTTTATTGATTGTGGTTTTAAATCTATGTGCCCCCTTTACAGCAGACAGGGCGTTTTGCTGTTTTAATGTTGGCTTTTTCGCACGTGCCACACTTTCTGTTGGTTTGGAAAATTTTATATTTCGGTGGACTCTTTTCAGTCAGACGTTTTATTGTTTTATCTTTCTTACTTACTGTTTTTATGTGTGTGTGTGTGTGTGTGATAGCGCTATTGGTCCCGATGCTGACTCTCCCTAAATCACTAATAACAACGAGAGAAACCGCGTGTAACTTAAACCTTATCTCTTCCGGCGGTAATAACTACAGATAAACAATTCTTATGTATTTCGATAAAAAAATTCCTAGGTGTGACAATCTCATACCTCATCAAACATTTTTGTTATTATTGTTATTACTAGCTGGACTCACGACTTCGTTCCTGTTTTTCAAGAATTTTCAAGGTTTTTATGTTTTTGCACGTATCCTTAAATATTTCCAGTATAAAAGTAACCTTTGCTACTCCCTGACAAATAGCAACTCGCAAGTGGTAGTCCAAGTACAATGGGTTCACACGCTAAGTGTGTTGAATACAATTATTTATATTTGTTAATAGCTGAAAGTAGCGTCGTATTTTAGAACATTATTAAAGAAAATTCTAAAATATTTCAGTACAATAAAGAACATTCTGATACATTCTAAGTGATTCCAAATATTTTTAGAAAACTTTGGTCGGAGTATGAAAATGTTCCAGGTTGACCACTTTCAACCACCATGTCTCCCACGCCCAACACAGCTACCGATATACAACCATTATAATACACGTTGGGAGACTCGGGGCTACTGCCATACACAAACGCCAATAGTCTGTATAAGGTAGTTGTGGCTGCAAAGTGAAACACAGGGACACACACGTCTAAATATATATTATTATTATTATTTATATCACATTAGTTTGCTTTAATTAATTATAAGAGTTATTAATAATTGCGTTAACATTTATAAGTTGTTTTGTATATTATGAACTTGTTCCACAAGCCGTCGTTTGTACAGTCCTTGGGTAGCGTATGCCTAATATCGCAGAATCTTTGGCCTGGCCAGTAACAGGTGAGCGGTCACATGTTAATTTCAAGGAACTGTGGTATTTCGTTCAGAACCGCAATTATCATTTCTATACTTAACAACAATTCCTAGCGTTTTTTGGCAGTTTTTAGCTACTGACGTTATACCAATTCAAATTTCAATGAGTACCAGTTGTGTGTGTTCGATACGAGAGTGGACATTTTCTTGTCCATAACAAGTTGCTGTCATAATTGTTTTGGAAATGCTATTCATTCTACGTAATGCTTTAGAGGCTATTAGGTATTTGTCGGCAGCAAATAATTCCACAATAATTAGTGAAAGACGAGCCCCAGCTGGCTATCGATTTTCATTTCAGATGATAAAAAAATATTTTTTTTCTTCTGAGCCATTAGAGATATCACAGAACGAATGAAAACATTTGAAGTACAATATAATACACAAACCGATTACGTCTACATCTACACTCCGCAGTTAACAAAATTGTGGATGGAAAAGGGCGCATTCCAACCGCGGATATCAGAAGGTTAGAAAGACTCCATATCAGCATTGGTACGACACCCAACTTCTCTAATTGCATCTCCCCTGCCATTGCGACCCAAATAGCTTGGTGGAGAAGTATTTCGTCGCACTTGTAAATGAAAGGTGTTATTCCCATGTTTACCAATAAATTTAAACGAAACCTACATCGTCTGACTCTCAGATAATCTTAGCCTAATGCACGTATCGACTCTATGACACTTTCGTGATCACTGTGGAAAGCAGTCACGAATCCAGCGCATCTTCTCTTCAATTACTTGCGGTACGGATCCCAAACGACAGAAAATAGTCTAAAAGCGGATGCGGGAAGATTTTGTACGCTATCTCCTTATGGAGCAGAA
This sequence comes from Vandiemenella viatica, assembly GCA_031002005.1. Classification (NCBI taxonomy): domain Eukaryota; kingdom Metazoa; phylum Arthropoda; class Insecta; order Orthoptera; family Morabidae; genus Vandiemenella; species Vandiemenella viatica. The sequence continues at coordinate 157,660,906 of JARYHS010012519.1, read as the reverse complement.
ACGTGGACGCTACAAAAAGAAGATCCAAAGAGGTTGGCAGCTTTCGAAATGTGAATATGGAGGTGGATGGAGAAAATAAGTTGGAAAGATAAAGTAAGAAATGATGAGGTGCTAGTACGAGTAGGAGAGCAAAGGTCCCTTATAAAAACTGTTAGAAACAGAAAAAGGAACTGGATTTGTCATGTGTTGGGAATGAGTGCCTGCTTAAAACCGCTATGGCGGGGATTGTAAACGGAGAGAAAAGAAGAGGCTATCTTGGTTGTCCGGGTGACCTTCCTCTGAAGAAGGCCACAAAATGATGGCTGAAACGTTAGGTTTCTATAAATTGATGCGGTTCTACCCGGACAACCAATATAACATCGACAACGACAGCGGAAGTCTGCACACCCACTTGGGAAAGAAGAGGTCGACGAAGGAAGAAAATGATTGATGTTATCATGGTCAATGGGAAATATATAGGCACTAAAAGAATGGCGGAACAGAGGGAGGCTGGAAGGCTGTCACTGTGCATGCACCTGCTGATAGCAGAAAACCCTTGATGGTGATGATAATCTCCTTTGTATTCGCTTTGCAGTTCTTCAAAATTCGACCTGTTAGTCACAGCTTAGATTTAGCCCTCCCTACGACCGAACGTACAGTTTCCTCTGAGTCATTATGGACAAGGATTAAGAGGTCTAATTCATTCATATTGCTGCGAACCCATAGCTGAACACAGTTCCTTGATTGCTGTTTATTAATGTATGTGTTTATGTAGAATGGATCGATATCAAACGGACCAGAAGAAACCAGAATTAACTCAGCTATGAGTTTGTATAAATGCAGTTGGTAGTCGCTATGACAACATGGCTTAACGGTTATAGTTAATTGATGCTATTTGTGGGCCTGTCTGTGGTGGTGTTGTGTTGAGAAATGACCAAGTGCTGTCAACGGCTGGAATAATTACAAGAACCTCCACTGGTAGCGCGGAGCTTATGCCGCCCGAACCCTACCTCGCTACGCAGCGTAGTGCGTAGCAGCGTAGCGTAACGCGTACGCGCCGGTCGATTGAAGCGGAAGAATCATCAGGCATCCGGTTTAATCATTCAGTTCGGCTAGCGAATCGATCACGGCGTGAACTCCGAGATGATTCTGTCACGCGAGACACTTTGATCACCCGCTGCCATCACCGATAAGCCTTTGAGATTTACCACGCACCACTGCTGCCAACCGTACACGGCCTACTACCTCCAGCAGGATGTTTCACTCAGTGTGTTAACTGACGTACGCAGTGAGGTGACATAACTTCCAGTAACATCTGCTAACATTAAAATTCTGTTCATAATCAACGTGAGTGTTACTGCAGAAAAAAATCGGACAGGAAGTAGCTCTACATATTTGTAACAACCCTTCTTGTACTATAGAAGCGGGAAACTTGAGTCTGTTTAGCCACAATTGGTAGCCGCCCCAGCAGTACGTTAAGAAATCGACATTTACAGCAGATATAGACATTTTTTATATTTCTCTTTAATTTATTGATTCCCGGTACCACTATGTTGGGCTTTAAAAACTATAGCAGGCTCAAATATAAGTGTCGCATGCCTTTTGTGCGGCTACTCCCAATAATGAGTGTAGCTGAAAAAATTACTTTTTTTTTCGCGAGATAACTCGGAACAAACTGGTAGGAGTTTATACCTTTTGTTAACAGATGGTAACGGTCTCTTCAATTTAGAGGAATGTTAATAATCTCAGCCATCTAAATAAGGTTAAAGCCCAAAAAAAGAAAGAAAAAATTCATTCATGTGTTTACTCGCGTGATTAGTCTATTACCTATTTTCCTGCCTGATTATTACACTTTGTATCAGTAACTTCTATAACGACGCATTTTCAAAACCCCAATCAAACAAACACTTTTTGCAAGTATCTGTCATAGTTATCTCTCAAATAATTCAGTTATTATTTACATTTCCGCGTTTGCTTGTTCCGAAGTACAGCAGTGTTTTCGTTCATCTCGGCATAAAAAATTTACGTTCTTCTGTGGACTTCAAAAAAAAAGTTATTCAGTATCTTCAGATGTACGTACTGTACATAAAATAAATTATACTTTTTGAATATAACAGAATAGGTATTCATTCGATCAGCACTAATGACACAATCCCAACAAAAAAAAAGGAAAGGAACAAAGCAATCACAACCTAATATATCTATACAGCACGTAGGAGTTGCAAAATTACAGGGGAGGTGCCAATTTAAATTTCTAGAATATATATTTCATTATGTCCTTTGTCTTAATTGTAGTTTAATATTATTCTGTGTTAGATTTGTAAGCATATTTAGCTGGAATTATTATGCGGAACTGTTGCATTTTTCGGTATTGTCAGCACTTGTCAGATGCGCGAGCTCGGACAGATCGTTGTTTATGAGTAGTAATGCTCTGGACTCGCATTCAGGTGGACGTGGGTTCGAAATCCGGTCCGGCCATCCAAATTTTGGTTTTCCACGATTTCCCGAATTCCTTTCAGTTCGTAGCCCCCAGTCCTTTCTCGCCTTTCTCTACGTCGGCAAGGCTTAAAGCACCTATCAAAATAAATAAATAAAATTTAAAAAATAAATAAAAAATCGTGAGCTCTGGTCTTAACATTTTAGCCGAATGTGCTTAGATAAATTATCCTATTGCTATTATTTTTTTACACTGTAGATCAATTGCCTTCAGCCCCCTTAAAAATATTTATAGAGCATATTTTTTAATCTCACGAAATGTTATGACTTAACAACAGAAAATCTGGAAATACATAGTATCGTGACGCCAACAATCAAACGCTCTGGGAAGAAGCACTCGTATCTAAAAGTTGAATCAGGTATCGCGTCTTATGCAAAGACGGGGAGAGTGAACTTAAGTATGACGCTGCACTATGAATACATGAGTAAACAAGCGGTTGGGGTCTGCTAAAGACTGCTGTTAATAAACAAACACGCCCGTCACGCAACGTACATTCAGTCGAATATCAGATGGGAAAATAATTGGACAATCGATAATCGATGACGCATTATGAACAATTTACTGAGAACGGCGTCTCACTATTACGGTCGCTCTATTGCAGTTAACTGTTTTGTGCCCCTTACAAAAGTCGTGCTCCTATAGGTCAACGTGAAAGGCCTCGAAGTTAACATTGCAGACAGGATTTGAGAATGGCTCAAGTTCGATTCCCATGACCCCACACCTAGGCCATTCTGACATTCCATTCTTTCGCGAACTCTCTCCAAGTAAATGCAAGGATGGTTCCAAAATGCACTTTGACCGAACGTGTGGTTGAGTGTTAATGCTCTGGCCCCGCATTCGGGAGGATACGGGTTCGACTCCCCATCCGGCCATCCAGATTTAGATTTTTTGTGGTTTCCGGAAATCAAATCAAGCGAATGCCGGGATGGCTCCTTCAAAAGGCCAGGGTCGACTTCGTTCTGGCTCAGTGCCTCCAATCTTTTCCCTCCTCTAACAACCTCGCCGTCGAGGTGGCGTAAATCAATAAGCAAAAATAGTGTTTCTTTGCACAGAATCTCACAAAGTTTTCTGATCTTATTCATTGTGCGTGTAGTTACAAAAATTACCGAATAGGAAAATTGAAGTATCAAAAAGTATTCTCGTTGTTGTAGTTGGAATTTATAGTAGTAACATTCCCTACTTTCAGATTCAGTGGAGGGTTTCTTATCCCCATCCGGTCATCCACATTTTGATTTTCCAGATTTTCCATGGCTTCCCGAAATAATGCCAGGATGATTTCCTCAAAAGACCGTAAAATAATTATTTTTTCCTTGTCCTTATACTCTCACTACTCTAATTACCCCGAAGCAAAACAAAACAAAAACAAAAAAAAAAACCAACTTTATATTTAGAAATGTAATTCCTATCCGCAATTTCAGACAGTAGATACAGAATGAATCTTGCGCAAATTACAAAAGAGTTAAGTTGTTACTAAACGTCGACCAACCATGGTCAAAATTGCTACTACCAAAGAAACTGTACTATTTTAACAAGCCAAATACTTACTGGTTCTTTAGAAAAGGGTTTCCTAGAGTGGTGGATAAGTGGTAACGCTCTGCCTTCGCATTCGGGATGACGCGTGCTTGAACCTACGTCCAGCCATCCAGATTTGGGTTTTCCCAAATCACTCCAGGCGAATGCCGGGATAGATTCTTTAAAAATGGCCATGGCTGAATTCCTTCCCTTGTCCTCCATCCTTTCCCGCCTCTAATGACTTTGACGTCGACGAGGCGTAAAGCCATAAGGAAAAAAAACGATATGACGCGTCATTAATTAATTCTTTGGGGAAAATATCAGATCTGGAAATCCATATTTTATTATTACTGGCGTATTTGATGTCTTTGATTTGGCTCATTGGCTGGGAGTATAAAGAATAATACTTTCATTCCCTGTACCTTAATAAATGTGAAGATGGAGATATTCTTCAGTTATATTTGTATTTTCATATCCGTTATTCTGCTAATTTCAGCCTCACCTACAAATATTGTCTCGACTTTTTGGCTACGTTGCGTTCGTTTTATTTGCACTCTTGTTTCATCAGAGGAGGTTCTGACGAGTGAAAGACTACTAGAATGAGTCACTCACTGTTTAATAGCGAGGTTGCGTGTAGTTAGTGCAGACACAATCTTTTCCTTGAGATTCGGATCGAAACTTAATGGCGGAAGAGTAAAGAATAATGAAATGGCGATCCAGACGGTATTCAAGACACCAGTAGTGTTCAGAAGAAATATAATTACCTAGCATGAATGATTAGTTTAACCAGTTAATAGATATTTATTGATCAGATACTAGAAACAATATGCTGTACAGACACGGCAATAAAAGCACACCGCTTGGTTGAAGCCTGCTGTCACGGGGACTGAACCCACTAGTTAGCTACTTGTAGCTAGGTGATGAAGACCGATCAATACGCAGACCATCTCTCGCATTCAATTGCCATTGTCATGTCAAGATGACAAGAGCTAATGGCGGTAGGATAAAATTGTGATGAAGCGTTACTTTTTAACTGTTAAATATGTCGTTACTAGTAGAGAATAAATAAAATGTAAATTTTGTGTTAAATTTAACCTTCTCTAAAAATGTCGAGTTTTCTTTTAATTCTGTGGAGATATTTTGGTTATGCAGTATTTGCATAATGTTGCTAACATTAAGAAACATATTTTTGCCGTAGTGTGTGAAGAGCCAACTCATTGTATTTAGCCTCCAAAATTTAAGAAACTGGTTCAGTTGTGGTGATATCAGCGCACAAAAACGTTGATTTTGGGGAAGAATTCATTACGGCTTCGAGAATGGTTAAAAATTTCACTTAATTTATGACAATTATCCTCCTAAACTAGATTTAAAAAGTTTTAACAATGTGGAAAAATTAAGAGTTAAAAAAAATATTTCTGTTAGACAACGTGATTGACGAGAAGTTACTGAAAGTAAATAAATGTGCTATAAATGTGAATTCTTGCCTCCAGTAGAGAAAATGCCATGAGTTTATTTCGGTAAATATTAATTGTTAAGTGAAAATGAAAGAAAGAAAGGAGTTTTTTATTTGCTACAGTGTATATTTTGTGATTGTATCGATAATAAACGGAAACAATTACGGTTGCTAGTTTATTCTGTACGCCGAAATTAGACATCTGCTTACTCGTCTGTTATGTACAAAATATAATTTAATCGTAAGGACAAGAAATACTTTAACGTCATGATGTTTTACTCTTCATTTCCAACACTCCTGAGATATTTATGATCAGATGTAATACACTAAGAAATAAATTCAAGGCGAAGATTGACTTACACCTAAACATGATCATTTTCACACACGTTTGCTTATTGCAATTTATGTTCGCATAAGAAACCTCTTTTTGGCACGGTCATGCTCATACTGTTACGTTGAGGTATATATCTAACATTTCTTTGTTTTCTGTAGGAACTAAATACACTCAGTGCCGGATAAGTCACCTATGTGTAAAAATATCTAAGTCTCAATAAGTTACGAATGGCATCGTCAAATAGAAAGACGTACAGCCAAGCGAACAAGAGTAGAAGGAACTAACGACTAACGCTTCTCTACAGTGGTCTGTTCAAGGCCTTAACACGGGACACGCTCTTTATAAATCTTTAAATGAGTACGTACACATTTTTAGACACAAAAGCAAAAACCCTAACATTCTTTGAAAAATATCAGTAATTGGCTTCAAGCGAAATACAAAGTACGATCATTTCAGCGGCTCTACTACACTCGAAGAAGTTGTAGAAAATCAAAAACCTAGACAATATTCTGAAATTCAGGTGTTTACTGTCGTAATTGATAATGTACTGCGTGCATTAGCTAAACGCATGAAAGCATACCATCAAGTTACCAGTGGATTTGGAACGGTTAGGAAATTAAAGGGATTTTAAGAAAGAATATTGGAAAGATCGACAATTATCGCCGATGCTTATACAGATGACGTGGAAACAGTTTCGACAACGAACTGGTACATTTACTTTAAAACTTCAATATTATACATTAAAAATGAAATTAGAAACACAGTGGAACAAGAACGTCTAAATGATCTGGGAAAATACTAATTTCGCTAGTGTTGTCTTTAAATTTGCCTGCATTAAATCAAGAAAGTTAGTTTTGTAGATATGCTGTTTTATTTTATATCATAAACTTTAATACCCAAAGCATTTTTTTTTTTTACTTGTGGCTTTACGCTTTGTCGACGTTGAAGTCATCAGAGGCGGGAAAGGAATGGGGACAAGGAATGGAAAGGAATTCGTCCATGGCCTTTTGAAGGAACCATCCAGGCATTCGCTTGGAGATTTTGGAAACCATGTAAAACCGAAATCGTGATGGCCGAATAGATATTTGAATCCACGTCATTCGGGGCATTAGGTCCGAGCGTTACCGCTCACCCACCAGACTCCGTGAAAGTGAAGACAATCTTTGATTAAAAAAATTATAATGATTCGAATGATTTTTTTGCTGTCATCAGTCTCTTGACTGGTTTGATGCAGTCTTCTATTTCTTCCTATCTTGCACTAACCACTTCGTCTCGACATACACCTTAACACCTACGTCCTCATTTCCTGCTTCATATATTCTAATCCTTGTCTTCCTCTACAGGTCTTTTCTTTGACTGTTGCCTCCACTATCAAATGAACCAATCCTGCATGTCTTAAAACCCCATCAACTTGTCTCTTTTTGTAAGACTCTACCCACAAACTTCTTTACTCATGCATCGTGTGAATAGAAAATATATAATTCTAGGGAAAGACAATAAGAAAGAAAGAAGAAAGAGAGAAATTATTTGAACATTTGTTCTCGTTTTAGAGTAAGGAAATAAAAATACTTTTGCAGTCTCCAAGCATCCTCATAAATTAACAAGTATTTTTCTTCTTAAAATCTCTTGCAAATCTTTTATTCCCTTTTTTAGCAGTAAACCAAAATTTTCCTGATCTGTATCTGAATATTAGTGAAACTATAAAATGGTAAAATATAGATTAGAGAATTTTTCTGTTTCAAACAATAATTTCGTAATTTGTTAGTGAATCTTTTAGTAAACATTTATTTTATCTCAGATTATGTGACTAATAGCTATAAAATTTTAAAGGGCTATATATGATTTCAAGTCAAGAACTATGGTAAAACACACAAGAATTCCTAAAAGGTAATTTTATTGTAAATCACTAAGTCAATTGTGAGACAGAAAGGAACTTGATATAGATTGTAAAATTAATTACAAAATTGCTTGCAGATGAAATGAGATGTTAGATTCAAGCCGAATGATACCAGAGATAAAATGAAAAAATAAAATTCGTCATTGATTTACTAACTGATTTTACAAATGAATTAATTATATTTAATCCATTAGTGACATATACCAGCAACAAGTTCCTTAGTAATATTTAAAATACGTTGGAAATACATACATGTGGAGGGATAGGAGTATAAGACACTGTGCTTACATCACGTGGCGTTCGACTCAACAAGTAGGCTGGTTGGCTCGCCCCATAAACAGCGGCGGCTTCCGTTTCCGGCGACAGACAGGCAGGATCGCGATAGCAGCCTGCCTCACAGGTGTCCAGGGAAATTCCGGACGAGCGGCAGAGAGAGAGCGCTCCAGCTAATTAAATTCCTCCCCGAGCGGATCGACGTGCGCTGACGGCGGCGCCGGACGTCGGGGGGCGCCGCGGCGCTGCCGCGTGTTTGCCGACGGACGAGAATTCGCTAATGGCGAGCTGTTTGCCGAGAGCGGCACGTGTGGCAGACGACTGTGCTGCGGGTCACGGCGCGGCAGGCGCCTTCGTTAGGCGGCGGTCTGAACGCTCGGCAAACAAAGCCCGCAGCGCAGGTGCTCGCTCGCACAGATTACTTTCAGACACTCTGCACAACAACGCAATGTCTGCTTCAAATCCTGATGAAGCGGCGGACTTTTGATCGGGGTTGACTGTAAATGGGTCAGAGAGCAAACTAAACTCCTCAGAGATGAGACCGAATAGTGACACTCACCACGTTGTCAAATGCGTCGAAAAGTAAACTAAACTCCTCAGATATAAGGCCGCAGTGTGACACTCTCAACGCTGACTATCAAATGGGTCAGGGAGTAAACAAGACTCCTCAGAAATAAGGCCGGGGAGAGACACTCACCACGCTGTCGAATGGGTCAGGGAGTAAATTAAACTCCTCAGATATAGGGCCACAGTGTGACACCCACCACGCTGACTGTCAAATGGGTCAGGAAATAAACTAAACTCCTCAGAGATAAGGCCGAAGAGTGACGTTCACCACGCAGTCAAATTGGTCAGGGAGTAAACTGAACTCCTCAGAGATAAGACTGAAGAGTGATACTCTCCACGCTGATTATCAAATTGGTCAGGGAGTAAACAAAACCCCTCACAAATAAGGCCGGGGAGAGACACTCACCACGCTGTCAAATGATTGAGGGAGTAAATTAAACTCCTCAGATATTAGGTCACGGTATGATACTCACCACGCTGACTGTCAAATGAGTAAACTGGACTCCTCAGAGATAAGGCCGAAGAATGGAAGTCTCCACATTGCCAAATAGAACAGCGGCATAAGACAACTGGCTGAAACGTCACATCACGACACTACATGGTATTCATACGATCGTGCATAGTGGCAAATGCACTAATAAGAAAAGATTTCATTGATAGTTATATATCGTCGCAGCTGCAACGATTGCACCTCACTTGAGCCCCAAACCATTGAATAATTATTGTGTAGCAGGGTACTTGCCTCGTTTTGTCAATACGATCCACTTTCAGTTGAGTGCTGCATCACTTCCTTTGCTTCCAGGCAAAACAAAAAAGTAAAAATACAGCCGCATTGGGAATATCTGTTTCTATGAAAACTTCGTGGATAAAATATTTATTATTATTTACCCATGTGTATATTACTATCATTTGGAACATGTTGTATTGTATAATTATAACATACTAATCTAAAAAGTTGTTTTGAATTCCTACAGAAACACAGTTATGACATTGGAAGAGGACTTTCAAAAATGAATTATATATATATATGTCGTACCAACTCTTAACGTTTATTAACCAAATGCGTAGTGTTGCCCCATCTTTGCAAATCAGAGGTGGTTCGCAGGCCACAGGCTTAGAATCACTGCTATAAAATATACAGTCTTTCACAAAAAAGGGGAAGTGGAAGCTTGGAAAGGAACAAGGATTTTTTATTTTTATTTTTGAAAACCAGGATTGAAAATTACCGATGACTCATTGGTTTCAGCTTTTCATCTCGTCAACGCTTGGGATTATTCGCAATAAATAGAGTATTATCTTCACATTATATCGTGATCCATATATCTGAACCTGGTTTATCCAAAAAATATCCAGTAAGAGTGGTTCCACACGTATATAATCTCCAAAGATGGGCGTCAAAAATCTGATGTTTTGAACAGAATTTTACAAGCTTGCGCAGAAACCAGTATTCACAAAACTTTCAATTACTGTTAGCTTTGGTTAACGTTTAATAGCAGTGGGTTTAACTGCTGTTAACGGCTCCATTGTCCTGAAAGGACACCAACAAAACAATATTTCAAATGTTAATTTTTCATTTAAATTTTAATAAGAATTCGCTGCGAATAAAAGAGAAAAAAGGGGGGGGTTGAGTGATTTAGCAGTTCGCTTTGATGGGAATGTTGATAAAACGGAACCTTGTCCGCCGAATCTCATTTTAATTTCTCATGTTCACGTGCCACCTAAAGATGAAAACTTCACTTTAACATCGATGTATTAGGTTGATTTTCTCGACGTTAATTACTATATTTCTATAAAAACTGAAAGTGAAATATGGCTTGTCTGAGTACAGGAAACTGCATACTGACTGCCAATTTACTGTAGACCTATTGCAGTTACGGAGTCATACGTATTAGAAGATTTGACGTTAAACACTTCCTTCCGGAATGCGTTTTGGAGTATCATAAAGGCATAACGCCTGGTGTGATGGCGTGCTTTAGATGTTACGAACACTCTGAATACCGCACGCTATATCAGACCAGTTGTAAAAGTCATAATCTTGCTTTATAACTCTCCTAGCGCTGTGTTACAGAAGTCAACGAAATTCAAGACGTCTGCTCCACGCTACTTATGCACTTTATTTACTGTTTGACTTGTCCAACAGTGTTATCAACTATCTAACTCGTCACTGATGTAGCCTAACTTTAATCAGACGGTCAGAAAGTATTACCGAAATCAGGACTCGATTCATTCACTACACTTATATGCATCCACATTAGTAGTGGCGTTTTAATTTTCACATGAAATAGATTAATGAAATCAAGTCCACTACATGAAGTCATAAATAAAGAGATATGTTGGCTAGTTGTTTTACTTAGCGTGACTAAATGCTCGTGTATGTTTACAGATGATTGTGACCCTTATTGTCAAGCATAGTGCATTGTGCATACGATGATAAAAGAATGAGGCATACCCAATCAAGCTTATTCTTCCCAAAGCCTAACGATACTGGCTAATTCCATATCTCTATACGACGGACGAATAACCGTCCACAATGTCGTATGCTCTCACTTTGCAAATTGGTTTGGGATTTAATCCGGGCTCTCAATACACCATATAGTGATCAGGAACTATGTGCCATCAGATGTCAGAGTTTTAACAACCTATGTCATGAGCTGGCCTCAATGTGAATGCACAAACGACAAAATATTATAATTTTAGAAAGCTTACTGACTTCGAAGTACATTAGGTGAGCTATCGCATCGCTGAAAAAGTTTCATCAACCAATGATAACAAAGTCACATTAAGAAATTTTAGACAGCTGTCCATGCCAATCATACATAGGCCCTACCTTTATTCCAAATTTAGTGCAAAGTTATCACACTATTTTAGATATTATTAAGGCAACAGGAACTCCTTGGTTAGAAAAAAAAACTAAAAAGAAGCACCTAGCAAAAAAAATAAATATGGAAATATAATTCGTGTGAGATACCGAAACTGAACAGCTAATTACTGCCTTGGATGTAGTTGCTCCATTGATATACGAACTATCGTTTGCATAATAAATTTCCAAAGACCGATAGATACATTAAAATTGTATCGAAATTAGTAATTCTGCTTGCCATAAAATTAGAAGATATAGCAAAATCTCTAAATCTAACGATTACAGTACTTTTTGCTCATTCTGGTTTTGAGCTATTCTGGATTTTATCCCGAATGTTACGGTGGCAATATTTCTACACATTTTCTTTAGCACCAAGTGAAATATTTACTCCCTTACCTACAAATGAAACCCTTTAGCTTCCTTATGATTAAATCTACTAGCTATTTTATGGTAATCGTCATCTTCTAACTTTCACATTATACCAATCCATGCCTTATAAATTACCAGCACTCTCTTCACCCTCCTCATTTCTTTATCATTTCAGTTGTTGACTAGAGGGGAAATCACGCTTCTTATTAGGTTACGTCAATGAAATAGGACCGTGTTAACTGAAATGAGTTACCCTTGTTGTAGAGTACAACATGACTGAAAACGGCATGACCTCTTTACCTCCAATTTCTTCACCTGTGTACTTTTCGATATTGTTAAATACCGGCCACAACCGTATTGTTATGAATTCAACAGACCGCAAAACTTGTTTCTAATGGCCTGCTCTGTGCAGAAGACAGTGCGTCCTCCCTTTCTTAATATTCCTACAATTACTATCTCAAGATTTGTAATACAATCCCTTTGTAGGTACTTACCTATTAGGAAATATTAGTTTTATTGTACTAGACATTTCAATGGAACATTTAACCTTATATTTTGATATGGAAGTTTTCTGTACCGGAGAAATTTTAATTTTCTATTGCTATGCGCAAAATACCTGTATTTTTGATGAAAAATGGTTGAAACTCCGTATTCAATTTTTGTTTCCCTGGTAAACATTATTTCTTCTTTGAAACTTAGTGGGGCGAGAGAGGTAAATTTACTATATTGACCCTCTTTTCTCTTCAGCATACGTTTATCCACTCCTCTCAGACGTCTATCCGTTGGTCTTACTCCCAGCCATTTACCTCCTATCTTCATTTCATCTATTTTCCTTGATCTTCTAAGCTCATTAATTCTCTTAACATGTCCGTACTATTAGTGTCTTGCCTTCTCTGTCCTTTCATGCAGGGGTTCCTCATTGCTGTTTCCCTAACCTTCCTATTTAGTACTCTGTCCACTCTTTTAGTATTTATTCTGCTTTTCATTTCTTACGATTGTTCTTACTCGTAATCCATTTCTTCACTACCAATGTTTCAGCAGCATTCGTCAGAATAAGAACATAATACGTCCGATTAATCATTCCGTAATTTCTCTGTGACACATCTTTATTTCACATGAGGCTTACGACACGTCTTAAAAATGTTTCTGCTTGCCCCTTTATGCTGCACCACACTTGGCAGGTATTTAAAACTATTCACCTTCTTCAGCTGTTCACCTGCCATCTCCTTCTTTCTACTTGTGTTTAATTTATCTGCTAAGCAAAATTAACTATAATTTGCACATTAATATTTTTTAAAGGAAGAATCACTGTGTCTTTTGTTAATACACAAGCGAAAAGAATTTTTGAAAAATATAAGGTTTTTAGTTTCAAACATTGAGCTGGCACTAAGAAAGAAGTTTCTTAAATTGTATGTAAGAAACACTGCAGTCTATGGATGAGAAGCTTGGATTTATAAGATAGTAAGAAAACTTAAAGGGTTTGATATCTTGTGCTATAGAGGAATGCAGGACATTAAGCGGGCAAATAAAGTACGAAATTAACATATTTTGGAATTGTAAGGTGAAGAAAGACTTTTGAGGAAGAGTCTCATAGGAAAAGGAGGCAGAATGATCATTCACATTTAAGATTACGATTCGTTTTTTTTTTTTTTTGAGGTGAAAATAGTAGAGCAAAACAAGATTAAAATATATGATCCAGATAACTGTGAAGATAAGTTATAAAGAGTATTTTCAGATGAAGAGATTACCTGATAACAGATAGAGAGCCTGTTAACAGGAAAAAAAGTAATCTACTTTTTTCAGCTTGAAATTATATTTTTTAATTATGAGTAAACGTATTTACGTTGAACTGCTGAACATAAGAAAAACTAAGTAATGCCATGACATACATCCTCTCGGATTGATAGTTACGTACTGGCTGACCGTTCCAGACATTCCGCTTCCAAGGAAAATCCATGGATTCATTGGGATTTAAAACTTAGACATACCGACTAATCACTGTCCGCGAAAAAAAGGAAAAATATAACTCACAGCTCACGTCAGCCTTCTGTATCACTCAACGTATTCATATTGTTTATTAATTATAACTTACTTCACCATTCAAAAGATAAAAATCATTTCTCACACCACTAACCTTTTGAGCGTAGAACATGAGTGATTTCGTTGGACATTTCAGCCACCATTTGGGCGGTACAGAATTAATTGGAGAACTTAATTATGTCCATTAATATGTGCTGTTAATTTCCTACCTAAACAATAATTTATTTGGGTCTTAATTGGTTTTATCAAAAAGAGCTTCTGTAATACACTGGCGCTGGGACTTTATATCTTTCAGAGAAAAGAGAAGGTTTCTTCGTGGTAGTTGTCTTTATCACCGCAAAAACTATCATTTTTTCCTGAAGACCCATGACATAGCAGATATTTATTAGTTGATTATATAGCCTTAGGGGTTTTACATGTTAAGTTAGTCCGAGTCTGGAGTAAATTAATTACATAAACGAACGCGACAATGTTGCAGATATATACTCTCTGCAACATGTTAACCTTCCGGCTATCTATGCAGTGCAATTTCAGTTGCTCAGCGGCTATATGTATACGTTATTAACAGAAATATGCATTTGTTGACCCAAGACGGACATTTCTCAGAGTCACTTATTTTATTTTACTCTGTCTAAGTATCTCCTTTTACCCCACCCTACCCAAGTTTAAACTGATAGCCAAATTTTCAGTTCTTCGACCATATATAGCTTTCTTGAACTGCTTAACTTTGAGGCGGAATCTGAAAGCTAACAAAGAAGTGTAACACAATAGTGTAATTAACCGAATCACAGTTTATTCCTCCAAAGGAAATAGAGGCAGGGTGATTTCTCAATCAGTATTCTTGGTGCACATGTGTGTAGGTACTTCAGTGTGTGAGGGAAATGGAGAGAAAAAAACTATTATTTGCATCCGATTCAAAATTCTTTTATCAAACTCAAGTTGCTTTGCTTAGTTGTACTCCCCGTGCGTCACAAAGGTGACTGCTATTTTTGACTGTTCGTAAAAAAAGATTACTGGAAGCTTTTTTGGCTTTACTGCTCTCGACCTTGAGATCATTAGAGACACGAGGGGATTGGTGGAAAGAAACGGGAAGGGATTTGGCCATGGACTTTTAGTGGGATTATGCCAGTATTCATGTGGAGTCATTTAGGAGGAGCATGCAAAACCGCATGCTAGATGGACGGACGGGGATTTGAACCCTTGGTTTCTTTTTTTTTTTTTAACTGCTTTACGTTTCTCAACAGCGAGGTCTTTAGAGACGGGAAAGGATGGGGGCAAGGAATAGGAAGGAATTCGGCCATGGCCTTTTTAAGGAAGCATCCCGGCATTTGCCTGGAGTGATTTGGGAAACAATGGAAAACCCAAATCTGGATGCCCGGACGGGGATTCGAACCGCCGTCCTCCCGAATGCGAGGCCAGAACGCTAACCGTTACACCACCACTCTCGGTCCTTGGTTTCTATAAGTATCATGATTTGAGCCACCGTTGATCACAACGGCTCTTGAGGTTTTTATTTCGGGAACGGCAATTCTTAAATGCTTCTATCAATCGTGGGACGGCTGGCTGAAGAGCGTATAGGCCCGAGGCGAAGAACTGTAAATAAATATCGCAAGATACATTTTAAATGTGCAAAGGAAAAGCGTATTGACACTTGAGTATATACCCTAATCCTCTCGACAAAGTTATACGAGGGATTAAAGAAGCGGGTTTCATTTCTGTCTGTAGCTGTTAGCGAATATTCTTGAACTCTTTGTTTTCTTATTTGCGGGACTGCGCTGCACAAACTCGGTGTAATTAGAAATTCGAATGACGAGCGAGCATTTGACAGCGTAATGGCCTCTGCGGCTCTTAATAATTTTCGGCGACGCCGCGGAAGAGACGCTTGTCCGATCTCGGGCCGACTTTCCTCCGTTTTTATCCCCGGCGCGACGTCTACGCCAATTAGCATGGGAAATTATTAATGAAGAAAACACTTTGCGGGACGGGGGGAGACTTTGGCGCGGCGCGCGCTGGAATAATAATTATTATTATTTTTGCTCAGTGTTTTCTCTTTAATACTTCTTCCTCCCGCCGTCTTTCCGCTGCGACACGGGAGGGAAAAGATCTGTTTCCTGAGAATCTTAGTGAAGGGGTTGAGGAGGCTGGAGTTGGAGGAAGTTTGCGAGTTGGTCTGTAGCTGTTAACGGCTGAGGCTACTTGCCATCCTTCACTCGCGGCTATTTGTTGTAAGGAATACCCTCCGGCGTTTGTTCCCCTGTCACGTTCTCTGGGGATGGCAAAGTTTTTCGTAGTACTTCCACGGAGAATGCCACTTGTTACTGCTTTTTGCATCACACCGTCTAAAAACAACCCTCCCACAGCATGCAGCTAGTGAATATTCCCCATAGTGACAAGTTAACGCACAGAAAAAGTACTAAACAACTAATACTGGCCAAAATACATCCAAACAATCATTTCACTCCAGTTTGCTCCCATTGTTTACCAGACACGCCAGGAGTAACACATTGTGGCTCACCAAAACGGTTGAAAAATGGGATCTGTATTTTAATTATATCTCGTACTTAGAAACTAAACTTTCACTTTACTAGCAGCTTAGCTCACACTTCAGTCTTGAGCAAATCTCTTTATTTGGCATAAAGTAAACAATGAACATTGGAGACCTAAAGACGATTTCCGTAAGCCTGCCGTTTTTCAAATTGTCATGACTGCTACTTTATCACGATCCTTACCGGGTACGGTTCGTAAATGAACTGCTTCTATTGGGTTGCATATTGCTTATAATAAGAAATGCACAAATCAAACTGGTAAGGCGATTTCAGATACAAAGAATTGCCCCGTTTGATTCTGACTAGAGGTCGACCACACCGTTATTTTAACGATGATGCAGTCCTGCATAGTAGTATTGAAATCTCCCGCTATAAACGGCAAATAGAAAAGAATCTGTGTACCATATACTAATGCCCATCCCGCTTGGTGACATTTGGTAAGTTGTGCTCTCTCACTTGAGATTTACATTATAATTTTAATTTTTAAATAATTACATTTATTTGTAATGTTCATGTATTTTGCTTCATGCTATTAAATAGCTAAGCTTTAGTACTAATGCCTTCTTTGTACTCAATTTTCTGTGACATAAGAGGAGGAAATTATATAAAATGTTGACGTGAGGTTTTTGTAGACTTCCATCCCTTTAAATGAATTTTTTTCGAATCTCCCCTCCCCCACCGCATTTTTAGCTCACGTAATTAATGGACGTCTCCCTATCACACGGAGTTGCCTGATCGAGTGTTGCCGCGCATCTTGCTCTGTCGTGTCTGGACTTTATAAGGTAATACCTTATATCTGACTGTATTTTAATTGAATATTTATAAGTTTAGTATACCAGACTTCATTTTGAGTAGAATTCAGTGAATGGAACTAGAGAGTAAGGTTGGCAGTACCAACTTTGGTGAAGCATAATCTTTGGATTTGCGTCCGAGAGGTTACGCTCGCTGAACTGCAGTCAGCTACAGGTAATAAGACGATCCACACGACCAATGATGTATTGGATTATGATGTAAATGAAGATAAAACAGTATTTATCTGTTTATAAGCTGACACAGCCAGGAGAGTTGTGTTATCTGAAATGTGAATTTTTTATTGGAGCAGTGCATCCAAATAGAAGAAGCTTTTCTTTCTAATGCAACTTGAATTTTCTTGCATTATTGTAATTAACATTAAAGTTACAGTTTACGTGGAATACGAACCATGGAACGACCTTACTTAGCTGATATGATTCAGCAGAACTCTTAAAAATTCCTGGCCTCAGCGGCATTTAAACATACTAGCCGGGATTTCCAAAACAAGCATCTTAACCCTTAGCTTCCAGTCTGGTCCATTATACAGTATCATGTTACTTAAAAGTAAACCAACTTCCTTTTCAAGAAAGCCATTTAAAGCTGAATGAAAACCTACTTTCCTGGCCTTTGATGAAGACCGTTTACACTCTTTGACCCACAAATATTCACATCAGTCAACCATAAATCTGGAGACTTTAAGCAAATGTGACCACTCACTGATCGTATGGCGTTTGGATGTCTTGGGCAATGTTCAAAAATTAAGTTTGAGAACACCGCATAAATTGAGTGAAAACACCTTTTCCCCTAAACATTGTTCAGCGAAACCGCTTTTTCTTCCGTAAACTCTGTCGGAGTTGGGTAAATGATTTTTATATCTACAATCCTGAAGATTCCTTCAGTCAGTCACTCGAAAACCTACCCAATTCTCGGCGAACAGTGATAGAGGACACAGGAAAATTTATTTCAAATTACTTTATCTTCATCTGAAATAAATAACAGATAAACAACTTCTGATGTAATGTTTGTAAATAAAAAACAGTTTGCTTACAACTGTTGTTTAAGTAATGTAATCTCAGATGTCTTTCGCCGTTATGGAATTGGGCATCGTCAGTGATTGTAAATGAATATACATGATGTCGTTAAGAAACGTGCATTTTTATTTATTTTATTTTTTATTTATTAATCTTGTTCCATGGATTCCTGCTGAGGAAGGACCTCTGGGATGTGAAACATGTCATGGTTAATACAATATGAGTCATAATCATTGGGGAAAAAATTTATGTTACAAAGACAAAAAAGTAAAAAATAAACATTAATATTTACAACGGAGTTTTGAAAAAGGTCGTATTGAATACAATCAATTATTCTGTTGAAATTTTTGAATAGAGTAGAAGGAGTTGCCAATAAGATAGTCTCTCAGTATTTCTTTAAATATATCTTTTTTATCTGCAACTGTTTTATACTCTTGGAAAGTTTATGAAACAGATGTATCCCAGAATAATTAACTCCTCTTTGTACTAATGACAGTGATGTTTGTGTTTTGTTCAAATTATTTCTGTTTCTTGTATTGAAATTTTGTTCCTGTGAATTAGATGTAAACAGGTTCAAATGATCTATGACAAAGCACATGAGAGAATATACGCGTATATACTGATGGGTCATTGTAAGAATATTCAGTTTTTTTAAAGCCTGCAAGAAGTTCTTGGTTTTACCCTACACAGAATCCTAATAGCTCTTTTATGTGCTATGAAAAATATTTTACTTTGTGAAAAATTTCCCCCAAAAAATTATGCCGCATGTCATCACTGCATTAAAATATTATTAAATTTTGTAAATACTGGATCTGCTGTTAGAGAAAGTGTTCGTATTGCAAAAGTGACACTACTTAACTTCAGTTGCGAAGTGGTTTGTTAGTGCCAACAGAGTTTCTCATCTATTTGAATGACAAGGAATATTTTGCTGTTTGTTTCCGAGATTGTGTTATTTTTATAGTTTATGTGTAAATCTGGTTGCGCATAATTTTTTTGTTATAAAACTAACATAAGGTTTTTTTTCAAAATTTAATTTTAATGAATTTGCCTTTTTTTAAATTTAATTTAATTGCAATGGAGCACAGGCTTCGGTGGCAATTTCCCTACACACCCATCTTCCCCCTATCCTGCACCTACCTACATTTGCCCTCTATAAATTTTATCTTTAAATTCTTTCAAAGTTTTCCGTAAATTATTCATCATTTCTCTTGGTAACTCATTCCAATCCCTGACACCCTTACCTAAAAAAGAGAATCTTCCCACACCCTTGTGCCTGAAATCGAGTGCCAGCTTGTGGTCATGGTCATCTTTTCCCTTCCATGTACTACTTTTCATACCTATTGCAATATCTTTCCATGCCTCATCGCCAGTATATGCCCTGTACACTCCCATGACCCTCCTCATCCTCCTCCTGTCTTGCAATGAATTCCATTCCAGCTCCTTTATTAGTTCATACTCGGGTCATTTTATCGACCTCCGGATTCTGATTTAGCTAACGCGGAATACTTCAGGGAGTCGCTTAATAACATTTACAAAAAAATTTCAAGGACATATATTGATCGTGGGTGGTGACTTTAACCTACCGTCGGTTAGGTGGGACACATACACGTTCAGGTTGGGTGGAAGAGATAGGTTAGTAACCGAAACGTTCCTAGAATCATTTGCAGAAAGATCTCTTGAACAGATGGTCGAAGAGCCAACACGGTGCCACAAAGATTCCTCGTCCATTCTGGATCTTTTTCTAATTAGCAATCCTGATATTGTAGATAAAGTTTGTATAGAAGACGGTATAAGTGATCACAAGGCGGTTGTGGTAACGTTAAACTCCAGTCTGAGTCTGAAGCATGACAAAGAGAAACTCGTGTTTTGCTTCGATAAGGCAAACGATGCGGGTATGGTTGACCATTTTGCGAAGAATTTTGAAACGTACACGCTAAATACAAATGTTGAGGAACTTTGGTTTAATTTAAAAGAGCTAATATGGACCGGTTTAAACAAGTTTGTTCCTAAGAAGTGTATTAAGGTCAGTAATAATTTCCCTTGGTTCAATAGGGAAGTGAAACGTTTGCTCAGGAGGCAAAGGCGTTTACATGCCGCGGTGAAAAAATCGGGGGACTCATCTAATCGTGCTAAATTAGTCCAGTTGCGTGCGGAAGTGCGTAAGGCAATGCGCGATGCGTTTAAAGAATTCCAAGCCAGGAATTTATCCGAAGATCTGATTACTAATCCAAAAAAGTTCTGGTCGTATATCAAAGTAATAAGAGGCTCTCGTAAGGTTATGCCGTCGCTGATTAAAGAAAATGGTGAATTATCAGAAACAAGCGTAGAGAAAGCAGAAATTTTGAATGATATATTTAAAAAGGCTTTCACGATAGAAAACTCAGAGGAGATACCGATATTTAACAATCGTACCGACAAAATTATGAATGATCTCGTTCTTGATGTCGAGGGAATAACTAAACTGCTTATGAATGTAAAAACCAATAAGGCTCCCGGACCAGACGGTATTCCTACAAGATTCTACTCAAGATACGCAAAGGAAATTGCACCGTATTTGATGAAATTGTATACCGTCTCTCTGGATCAAGGAAAAATACCAGCCGAATGGAAGACCGCTATCGTAACTCCAGTGTTTAAAAATGGGAATGTTAATGATCCTCAGAATTATAGGCCGATCTCGTTAACTTCAATATTTTGCAGGATTTTAGAACATATCATCTATTCGAATGTCATGCGGTTCTTGGATGAAGGTGAGCTTTTAAATCCAAATCAACATGGATTCAGAAAAGGCCGATGCTGCGAAACACAACTTGCACTTCTAATTCACGACTTGTGCCGAATTATAGATGAGCAATCCCAGGTTGATTTGGTTCTATTAGACTTTAAAAAAGCTTTCGACACTGTGCCTCACACTAGGTTACTTAGGAAACTTCGCGGTTACGGCATATCTAGACAAATATGCGACTGGGTTGCAGACTTCCTGAAGGGCAGAACACAGTGTGTAGTTCTCGACGGTGAGCGTTCATCACTTACTGAAGTGGGGTCTGGAGTTCCCCAGGGAAGCGTGTTAGGGCCTCTGTTGTTTCTCATATACATCAATGATCTATGCGACATAATAGGGGGAATGAAAAGATTATTTGCCGATGATGCTATAATTTATCGCGAAATCAAAACCCTGGACCACTGCGCTTTGTTACAAGACGATATTACGAAAATAATTGCGTGGTGTAAAGATTGGCAGTTGGAGTTAAACGCTAAAAAGTGCCAAGTCATGCGTGTAAGTAAAAAGGTGACACCATTTAACTATGAATATACGATTAATGACACTGTCCTTAGAACGGTAGATTCCGCTAAATACCTAGGGGTAACAATTCGTAATAATTTGTCGTGGAATGAGCATATTGAGAATGTAATGGGGAAAGCAAATCGTATACTCCGATTTCTAGGTCGTAATTTAAATCAATGCACTCAGGAAGTTAAATCGATTGTATACAAGTCACTAGTACGTCCTCACTTAGAGTATTGTTGTTCTGTATGGGGTCCCCATCAAAAGGGGTTAATGGAGGCTTTAGAGAAGGTCCAAAGAAGAGCCGCCCGATTCGTGACAGGTATATATAGTTGGAGGGAAAGCGTAAGTGCGATGTTGAAGGAGTTAGGTTGGGAAGACCTGGAACACCGAAGGCGTTGCTCTCGACGGAAGCTAATTGAAAAATTCACGACAGATGTATTTCGGAATGACAGTCAGCAAATATTGCTACCAGCAACATTCATATCTCGAAATGACCGTGAAAATAAGATAAGAGAAATCAGGGCCAGAACCGATTCATTTCTGTACTCATTTTTCCCACGAGCGATTAGGGAATGGAATAGAAAGGATTTACCGGGCGAGTAAACTTAAAATCCGACAGGAGTAGCTTTCGATAAAGCACTCCAGCCATCCTGATCTGGGTTTTCCATGGTTTTCCCAGATCACTCCACGCGAATGCGGGGATGGTTCCTCACAATAGCCCATGGGCGCCTCCTGCCATATCCCTTATAACCCTTCCAAACCATAACCCTTCTCGATAGGTGCTATGCACCCTCCGCCACACACTTTTAGTGAATCGCGGAGTAATAATAATAATAATAATAATATCCGTCACTGATTGCATTCTGCGATAATTTCCAGAAACAAATCTAGCAGCCCTTTTTTGCACCCTCTCCAACTCCTGTATTTGATAGGTAAAATGAGGGTCCCATACTACACTACCATATTCGAGCAATGGTCTGACCAAAGTTTTGTAACCCAATTCCTTGCCTTAAACCAGTTTGCTACTTCGCCAAGTACTTCATTAACATTAAATTCTATATTACTGTTTGTTGTTTTCCTCACAGTCAGGTTAGTGTCGTCTGTAAACAAAATACTCTTAACATTAACCAGTAAGTTTCTAGGACGGTCATCGGTAACTATATAAAAGTACACTTTACTTACGAATTTTGGTGGAATCAGTCGCATGATTGCTTGTGACGTAGCAGAAGAAACGCTACGAACGTATACAATAAACACTGCATAAGGCAGACGGTGTGTGTTTAATGCTGTGAGGGATGGCCGCGCCTTTCGGGTATGTGTAGGTAGCGTCTGCGGTAATTGCGGTCGCGGTCGACTATCGATTGGAAGGCGGGTTGTCGGACGAACGCTCGCTGCTGCGGCGGGCGAGCGGCCGCGCATCATCGTCGTCAATAATTTAGCCGGTAATGACTCATCGCGACGACAGCACGGCCGGAGAACAAGTAGCGTAACCCGATTACAAGGCTGCCAACTCCGCGCCACGGGGCGCAGTTGGCCAGCCTGCGCGCCCCTCCCCGCCCCGCTCTTCAGCCCCCCACCCTCCTCCCCACCATCGCTTTTTAGGACAATCTGCACCGGTAAAAGCCTCTTGTGACCAGCTCCTGCTCCAGAACCTGAGTGGCAGACGGAGAATGCTTGCGGTGACCACAAAATCAGAATTTCGAACTCGCCGCTTAACAAGTTGCAACGTAATAGTCACAGCACAATAAAGAATTCACCAAAGATACTTATATCTCTGTACGTGAGTGTTCAGTGAAGTCGTGACTTATTTTAAAGCAAAAATACTGAAATAAAATTTTGATAAAACGCATCACATAAAGAGAAAAGGTGTGAAGGAAAAGTTACACAGACAAAACACAAAAATAACTCTTTTATACAAATAGTAGATAACTGATTTGCGCAGAATGAGAGAAGAAACCAAACTTACGAGAATGTATTAGATCACTACACGTAACGCAATAACACCTACCACCTTATTTAGACGGCAAATGTGGACTTCATGAAGTAAGTATACTTCGGCTGCTTACAATTAATTATCTCTTATCACATCATTTTTTGTGTAAGTTCTTCACAATTTTTCATAGGCTAGAGCTTTAAAGATATTGTGCAGGATAAAATCAAGATTATCAGAAGGATTAGAATTCTTAGAATGATTCTGAGTAGGGTGTACACATTCTATCATGTACTTTGTAACTGAACATTTTCATGCTTTTGTGGTGTTGAAGTTTTTATATTTATCTTTTGCTTTACTGCAGAGTTTGCAGAACCAAGTCATCGCCGATAACATCTAAAGAGTCATTAGATTTCTAGGTCAGTCTCTGTGATTTCTCTCGTGCACCACTAAGAACAAACCAACTTCTGTTACTGATTTTTAGTTTCCTCTCCCTCCTTGTGATTCTTAGTTGCATTCATGGACCCAACATTGGTTAAGGACAGCACCTATGAGGTTAATTGAGGAAAGGAAATTATTAAGGAACAATGAATACTACCAAACGTTGGCTTCACATAGTCATAAGATATAAAAAACAAAGCAGTACATGTCTGTCAAGAAATTCAAAAGTGTCAACAACGCAGCCAACCTTGAGTTCTCTCAATGGAGGTGAAGTAAATTCACTGATGGGATGCTGAAGAACAAGATGATTTACGAATTTTGGTAAAGAAAATGTCGATTGATATATGTTGTATAGCGATGTGGAACGGAAAATGGTGTCAACAGCAGCATGCAAAATATAAAAAAGAACCCACAATACTGAAGAGTGAAATAGCGGAGGCAATCAATGATTTGATGAACAATGAAGCACCGGATTTTGCATCAACTTGGCTGAAGTAAGAGTTGATACTGTGCTATTTTCAGTTTTCGGAGTTTTCAATGTGTGTAACAAGGGTGCATTCTACACCTAAACTGTTTAACATTATGAGAAATGGCTGGGAAGAAGGATTCTCTCTTTGCAGGACGAAAATCAGTACCGGTAGTCTATACTTTGTAGATGATGCCACACTCTTATTAAGCAGCGTACAAGAACGTAATGAAGTAATAATATATAATGGGTACTCAGATGAACTGGAGTAAGACAAGCCTGATGGTTTTTAATAAGAGGTTCCACAGACAGAGTAACTGAAAACCGCCAAAGAATCCGTTATCTGTGTTCTGTAGTGAATGACAGCGGTTACTGGGAAAATAAAATCATGAGGCGCATTAATCTGGGACATGCATCTATGGAGAAGCTACGCAGCAAATGGCATGACAGAGCAATAACCATCAACACGTGGAAGATGTCTCCCTGTACCGTTGTTATACTTGGACAGTGGAAGCTAAAGACAAAAATCGCATTATTGCTTCGAAATGTTATACTATTGGAGGATGTTGCGAATATCACAGACAGCCAGACGAACAAATGGTTCTTTCATCCAACAGGTGGCTATCGAGAACCGTGTAATGTAAGCTTGTAGATCAAAAAAATATTACAGTTCTTTGGTTATACTATGAGAAGGAAGGATAACAATACGAAATAGATGATAGTGCAAGGAATAGTTAATGGCAGAAGGTTACGGAGACTTTTTTAAATAGAGAATTACTCTCCTAAATACAGAAGACTGTAAAAAATGGCATTGACTGGTGGATGCTGTTACGAATCCCTTGTGTCACTATACACAGACTTGAGTAAAATGACTATCGAGAGAGAATACGAAGCCTGTTGGATGATCGATGACACTTGTGCTTGCCCTACGGGAGGACTCAGATCGATTTCTGGTGTGGTCAACCTAATTTCCAGTATTTTTTGCCTTAATCATTTACCTAGCAGAGGTATGGCTAGTTTCTTTCCTATTCCTTGACCAGTATGCTCTCCCGGCTGAAATGATTTCGTCTTAGTGAAGGCATAAAACAACAGTGGGAAAAACACTGCTAATCCTTCTTGACAGTCGAATGGGAATCGGTGAAAATCTTTGACCAATGAGGGTCATTCAAAGTAAACTTATTTAAAAATTTATTTGTATGTAAAATGTCACAATAGTAACAATTAATTAATGAAACAACACAATCATAAAGAAATCTTATGTTCTCTTGTGGGAGATATTTATGGTTGTGCATTGTGTGAAGAAGAAAAATTTGTTTATTGTCGAAAAGTAGGCAGTCTTACAGAAAATAAAATTCACGCACACTCATCGAAAACGGAAGAATTGTTTTTAGCTGAACCAGCTTTGTATTAGAACTGCAAAGCT
The DNA here is from genome assembly GCA_031002005.1 of Vandiemenella viatica. Classification (NCBI taxonomy): domain Eukaryota; kingdom Metazoa; phylum Arthropoda; class Insecta; order Orthoptera; family Morabidae; genus Vandiemenella; species Vandiemenella viatica. Next base: position 157,635,207 of record JARYHS010012519.1, on the reverse strand, counting down.
TTCACAACGTGCTCGCCTTCGGAGGACAAACAAGTTTCAAACCCGTTAATTTTATTTCTGATTCCTTAAGCCAATTAATGTGATTAAAATTCGCAAAACACCTTGGAATGGCTTAGGTCTTCATTTAATTATCTTCTTAGTTCTAATGACAATACGAAGGTATTCTCCGCTTTAATGAATCCAGAGCTGGCGAATATTTCGACTGCAGAAATTACGGTCGTCAAAGTGATTATTTCTGTTAGGAAGACTGAAGCTAATGAATCTGGATGTATTTATTTAAAGGTGGAGCCTTTTTACTGTTGAGAGCTCTCAGCTAGTGAAATTTTGGATCCGAGATTCCAAAGCTTATCGGCAAAGAACAGTAAGAAAAGATCGTTGAGTTCTTTTCATAAACCGCTGAGAAAACATTTAGATAGACAGATGTCCATTCTGACGTTAGCACGCGTTCAAAAACTTGTGTGGATCTCATGTCGTTCGTATGTAGAGATGAGCCCACCGGAATAACGTGCTAATTCCACTTTTAATAATTTTACAGGAAATCGTTTTGTATTCAGGATTGTACATATTCTTCCATTTATGCGCAATTTTGCAGTAAAAATACCTTGAAAGCTAAACACATTTTTCCTTTACAATTGAACTAGCGCGTATTATCCGTTAGTAACCACCAGAGTGCATTATAACCTCGCGTATTCGTGTGTGTGAGTGCGTGTGTATTTTCTTTCCAGTCAGCTCTTTGTTACGAAATGACTGTCAAGTATGAGTTATTCGTGTAGTCTCGACTGTTATTTGTCCTGAGATTAGCCTTTAAATTAGTGTTGGAAGAAACTTTTTTGTATCTGTTGCATGAACAATCGGAAAAAAATTAAAGGCAATGTCTTGTATTAGTCACGTTTACTTGTAAAGTGCAATTGTCTGATTCACCTTTACTAAGCGGTAGTGATTTCGCATTAACTATTGATACTGAAGTGTCACGCTAATATGTAATTAATTTTGATAAATTCATCCATTAATATGGGGGATATAATTGGTAATCAAGGCACGATTTAAAATTACTATTTATTAAATCAATCATATGGATTGCATTAATTAATTTGACATCATTCAGAAATTAGATTTGGATAGCGTGAACTTTCAAGCATACATTATTGGTTCTCAGGGTCGTTTGCCAGGGCAGTGGATGCTAGTGGTGTACGCACTTAACACACACAATACCGTATTGTTGGCTTCTGCGACTGCAGCTGTAGTAGGCAGGTCCATGGTGGCGCTTCTTGCGACACGACTACGGGACTGCGCGAAGTGGTCCGATCAGCTCAGGGGTGGCGTTGTGTTGACCGCACGAATGAAGCTGTACAGACGCAGAGTGGTCCCTCAAGGAGCTAGGACGGGAAGAGGTAGACGCAGTCTGGCGACGAACCTGTTCCTTGGATATACGGACTGGAGAGTTCTTCCAGCGGGTCACAGACGGGAGCGCAACTCACACTCACACACTCGCGAGTAATATTCCCAATGTCTGTCCGTGCAGCCACGAGGTGCACACCTCTGTGACCTCCAGCTGAGTGCCTCCACCCCTCCCACCCAGCGGTCCAGCGGATTTGAGGGGTGAGGCATAACCGCATTCTTTCCGAGTTCTTGGAAGCGTGCTACCTGTCCGCTGACCAGCTGCTGTTCTGCAAACTGTCCGCAAGCTTTCGTGGTTGCATCTTAATTCAACTTCACACGGCTGTAATGTGTCATTACAATACATGTTCTCGACAATATTCATAATTCTAATACTCTGTCGTATATGCTCATTGATTTTACTGTGACCTAATGAGCGTTAAACCCTCTTGTTATTCGTCCCTGTCAAAAATATTGTTTGTCAATCCCTGTTTACTGGCTGATAACATGAACTACAACTGTAAAGGTACAGGATTTTAACAGCTTTAATGCCGTATTCCCGTAGGATTATCGGAGGTAGTGGTCTGCATTCCTATTTCCTGACCGTAGGCACTAGACTGGATGTACCGTGGTCGGCGACAAGGCCCGGTCCCTTTTCTTTACCTTCCCGCGGAGTATCCTCCATGGTAATTTAATAGCAGGCTGAATGGGCCTTGGATGCCGTTTCGGAAAAAATTCGAGGAAAAACCCTCAGCTTCGTCGGGGATTGAATCGCGGTCTTCCTGTCCTACGCGGCCACCAGAACTACGACTGTAAGCCATGAAATTTATAAGGTGGAAGCGAACAATCTAGTATCACTGAGCGATCTCCTGGCTCGGCGATTAAGTCCTCTGATAGCGGAGCGAAAGGATCTCGGTTCCAAACCCAGGTCTTTAAGCCTCCCTACATTTCTTAATTAGTGTTTGTGAAATACGCTTCGAATTCCATGTTAAATAGTACGGTTTCCCTATACCTGATAGTAAAAGTGGATACTAACCGGTGTGAAACGAAATTACAGTGCCGAGCATTAATGTTTTAATTTTTGTATTTTTTCTCTATTCTCTATGAGTTGTCGGGAACATTAGAACCAGTTAGAATGTAGGTAAGAAAATGAAGGAATTCGGAATGGCCCTTTGAAGGAACATCCCGTTATTCGCCTGGACAGATTTCGGAAAATCGTTGAAAATCGAAACCTGGATGGCCGGACGGGGATTTGAACCCGCGTCCTCTCCTACGCCTGACCGAAGCGTAATCCCTTTTTTTTTTTTTTTTTTTTTTTTTTTTTTTTTTTTTGCTCTACGCCTCGTCGACGTCGAGGTAATTACAGATGGGATTGGACTGGGGACAAGGAACAGGTAGGAATTCGGCCATGGCCTTTTGAAGGAACTCTCTCGGCGTTCGACTGGTGTGATTTGGGGAAAATATGAAAAACCCAAATCTCGATGGCTGGACCGGAATTCGAACCAGAGTCCTCCCGAAAGCGAGGCCAGAGCGTTACCCCTCACCTACCACACTCGGTAAATTTCATCTTTATCGGCTTGATGGTGAGCACGATGTACGCGTTGGTAACCAGTGCAAACGAGGACAAATTGCCACGAGCTAGCCTCGTGCCAAAAAACACGATCACAGTTAAACGCAACTGTTGCAGCTCGTAATGGTTTGGACATCAGTTGCGAATCAGCGTATGCAAATGAAAATAGCCGTTCGCAGTCGTGCAGGTGAATCTGTATCTAATTCTTTGACTATTCATGATCCGGATGCATAACATAGTCGCCGATGTAGGGAACTTGAAATTGTTTTAGAGATATCAAACATAAAATGAAAACTGTAAAAATAGCGTTACAAAGAAGAAAATCCCAACGTTATACGTGTAGTTACAGATATTATGAAATATCATTACTGGTATTAGTAGTTGTATATGGTATTCTGTCATGGTCGAATGATTAATTCAATTCCAGATTAGGTATTAACTTAAATATTTAATTTGTTATCATAGGGTGCTATAAGGCAAGCATACTGAATGAGACGATTATATTGCCTTTTGATGCAATAATGCAGCTATATGTGAGTGAAGACTTTCCCGGCGTATCGATGCAACAAAATCTTCTCTGGTGTCCAGCCGAATTGTGGTGTAAAAACACAACGTTTCGACAGCTGACTCGTGAGGCAGAGACAGTCAGCTGAGAACAACTACAAGATACCTGATGAAGACAGCTGAGTCAGCTGTCGAAACGTCGTTTTTTTACACAACCGTCCGGCAGGACACCCGAGAAGATTTTTTGCAAGGGAGTTATAGTTCTCCATGGTATGATCTGAATAATATAATTAACATTTTAGGTTGCTTAAATATTCTTAAAAAAAATTACCAATATACGCTTTTCTCATTTAATGAACGGATAACTGACTGAATGAATTATTTATCACCAAAACATGTATAAATTATAAATGTCTCTTAAAGTGAAACAAATGGGAATGCTTTCCTCCAGAAATACTACAAACTGTAACCAATAATTTAGAACATTTTAACCTTTCTTTAATAATTACCCTGCAGAGATATATCTTTGGTTATCTTTTTTCTGGAACGATACGTCCAAATATTATGAGCCTGTAGCCGTTCACCAGCATACTTGAAGAACGTAGATTTTAAATGTATCAGTACCTACAAGAATTCGACATTGATGAAGGCTCTGAACACATCAGGCTCCTAACTCACAGTATAAACGGTAACCAGTTGGGTGTAATCATAACAACTGCACGTTCAACAATGTACACAGCAAATAATAGAATGTGAGGGGAATAATGCTAAACTTTATAACTGAATACCAGTCCAGAGAAGTGTTCCGGAATGACATGTGACCCTATCACAAATGACTCACTGATGATAGGGCGAAACGTGATTGGTGAAAAACATTAATAAAACAGTTGTTAAAAGACAATTTTTGAATTCAAAACATTTATGCAACAACGGAGTTATTATCCTATAAATGTTGTTACTCTCCTTGCAAATTGTACTTTCAGCAAATTTTTTAATGGTGGTGTTATACCAGTTTTTGTATTTGTATTTTTTTTGTATTTTCAACCCTTACCAAATGGAAAAAAATTTCTTATAATTTTACGAATGCAATGGTCTTGGTCAGTTTTGCTCTTCCGTGCAACTCTCTTAATTCTTCAACTAATATCTTTCCATGCCTCATCACCAATACATGCCTTGTACACTCCCATGATTCTCTTCAACCTCCACATGTCTTCAAATAAATCCGATCCAGCTCCTTCATCAAATCAGTTTCTGATTGTGTTCTGCGGAAATTTCCGGAGACAAATCTAGCAGCTCTTCTTTGCACTCCTTCCAAATGCTATATTTGACACCAAATATTTAGGTTCCATAGTACACCGTCATATTAAAGTAATGATCTGATCATAGTTTTGTAGCCAAATTCCCTTATTTCTCTGGTACATACATCCTATATCACTCTCTCTTCACAAAGTGAAGAATTTTGAAAATGTTGCATAGGAAATAAATGAGCTCTAGGCAAAATAACAAGTAATGGCCGAAGCAGAAATAACGTTAAAAGCAGAACTGCACTAACAAAAAGAGCTTTCATGAAAAGAGAAATCTTTTAATTTCAAATATTGATCTAGGACATAGAAAGAAATTTTTAAAACTCTATGTGTGGAGCACAGCGCTTTATGGTAGCGAAGCATGGACTTTAGGAATACCGGAAAGAAAGAAAATTGAAGCATTTGAAATGTTGTGCTACGGAAAATGCTGAAAATTAATGGACAGACAAAGTACGAAAGGAACGAGTTTTGGAAATGATGGGTAAGGAAAGAAGTGTGTGGAAGAAGCTTACATAAAGAAGAGACAGGTTGGTAGGTCAGATTTTGAGACATGCGGGATTGGTTAATTGGTTAGTGGCGGGAACAGTCGAGGGTAAGAACTGTAGAGGAAGACAGAGATTGGAATATATGAATTATGAATTAGATAATTGAGGATTAGGTTGTAAGGAGGGATATGTAGAGATGAAGTGGTTAGCACAAGATAGGAAGGGATGGAGGACTGTATCAGACCAATCGAAAGACTGATGAGTAAAAAAAACGCCAGTCATTGTGAATGTACTTTTTAATATTGTTTTAACATGTTCCTGAAATTATATTTTGTGTATGAATCATCCAGATTTGTAAGAAGATCTCTGTTTTGTTTTTTACAGCAATGATTATTAATCATGTCTTTCAATTGAATTTTAAATATATATATAACTTCGATAGGTGGGAGAAAATAACGTAATGTCTGTGCAGTACGCAGTGAATTTAACATTCCTAAACGTTTTCTTCAACGAAAACCGTATGAGTGGTAACCGTGTTTTCCATCCAGTGACAGACACACTTATCTTTGCAATGAAACACTTGATAAAGTGTCTGTTAGGATATGCTTCCCTAGGTCAGAGCCTGTTTTCGGAGTCGGCCTATTAGGTGGCTGGGTGCCCCCGGTTCCAGTTGATAGAGCTCAAGTTTATTGGCGCGGGGGAGGCAGACGGCTTGTGCTAATTGCTACATTAGGTTCGCATAAAGCGGCACCAGCACCACTACGCCTTGCCTACTCGACAGCATTTCTCGGAACATTGCTCCGTCTCGTGGTCTCAGTTCCTGACAGAGCTAGAAATGCTCGCCAACTAAACATGTTAAACAACTCCACTCCGGCGTACGTGCATGCATACAGAGTTATTATAAATGAATGAAGCGATTTCACAAATTTACTATAGCTTCATTATATGACAGTACGTGGATGACCGATCCTCGCACGGCATCTTTCGATTTCTGTTCAGTATGCAAGATCATCAAAATCCTTAGAGAAGTTTGTGATAAATTAATTTTACCTACATACGCATATACGAGGTTTATTCCAAAAGTAAGGTCCGGTTAAGAAAAAAAAAAAAAATCAAAATCAAATTTAAAAAAAAAAAAAAAACAATTGTTTTATTTACATTCCTTGCATACTTCTCTATTTTTCTACGTAATTTCCATGCTTATTTAAACATTTGTCACCTCGTTCAACAAGCTTTGAATGCCTAAGTCGTAGAAATCGGCCGCCTGCGAAGATAACCAGTTTTTAACTGCTTCTTTCACTTCATCATCTGTGTCAAAGCGCTTGCCGCCAAGAAACTCCTTTAGGTAACGGAATAAGTTGAAATCACTTGGCGCCAAATCCGGGATGTATGGTGGGTGGTCAAGCTGTTCCCACCCAAATTTCTTGATTAGAGCTTGCGTTTCTTTCGAAGTATGGGGTCTGGCATTGTCATGCAACAACAACTCTCCAGACGACAAAGACCACGTCGCTTATTCTGGATTGCACGTCGAAGTTTAGTCAGGGTAGCGCAGTAGGCTGCTTCATTGATCGTTGTCCCTCTTTCCATAAAGTCGACTAACAATACTCCATGTCTATCCCAAAACACGGTTGCCATAACCTTGCGTGTTGAGATTGTCTGCTTTGCGTTGACCTTGACTGGCGATGACGTGTGACGCCATTCCATCGACTGACGTTTAGACTAGGGGGTTATGTGAGAAACCCATGTCTCATCCCCTGTGACAATATGGTCTAAAAGACTGTCACCTTCCTTATGATGTCGCTCCAAATAAACAAGAGCATAAGCCATTCTTTCCATTTGTTGGGACTCAATAAGCAGCCTGGGAACCCAAAGGGCACACAATTTGTGAAAACTCAAATGTTCAGACACAATTCTGTACAAAGTCGTTCTACTCACATTCGGGAAATCTACTCGTACGAGTACTTCGAGATCTGAAATAGTGAATCGTCGATCTTCACGAATTTTTTGGTCAACCGCATTGACCAAATCTTCTGAAACCACTGATGGTCGGCCAGACCGTGGTTCATCATGCACATTTTCCCGTCCTTCATTAAAAACTCGCACCCACTTGCGCACTTTACTGTCACTCATTATGTTAGGACCGTAAACTTCAGTAATCTGCGATGAATTTCTGCCGCTGAAACGTTTCTTGCAGACAAAAACCGTATCACTGCCCTTACTTCACAATCGGCGGGCCGATAAATTGTCTTAAACATTGTGAACTGACACTACAAACAGCACACAGCAACACTAACAACGCTAATGGCGGCGCTTGACGCGCAAGGCATGCCGGGAGTCGGCGCGCATGCGTGTTTTGTCCTTGGCGCCCAATTCAAATAGTTACAGCGAATCGGACCTTAGTTTTGGAATAACCCTCGTATTTATTTAAAGGTTTATTTAGTCTGGCAAGATTAGGGCTGTCAAACCCTCTGTTTCATCATACCAGGTGTTTATAATAAATAATATACACCTTACACAAACTTATTTAATTAACATTTGGCCTAAATTAAGTTCAAGATAAATTCTAACAAAAAAACTTAATAACATTTATAAGTAAAATACTAACTAAAATCTTAACAGTAATCATGTGTAACTAGTAAATCATTTAATGGCATAAACTAATGTTAGTGAAAGTTAAAGAAGTAAACTGCACAAACTCAATACAAAAGACACAAACTGAAAATAGGGAGGACAGAATAAATTTGTGGGCACAGTATAAATCAATATAATTCAAATCTAAAAATAAGTTAAGCACGAAAGGAGAGGTCGTTTATCTAGTGCTCGAATAAGTAACGCTTTCTCAAAAGAATTTTAAATGGGCCGATCTCTTTGGTAGTTCTAATTTTCAGGGGAAGATCATTCTACAATCTGGCCGCTGAAATGAAGAAGGAATTGGCTAGGGTTTCCGAGCTGTGGGAGTGGATGGTTAGTATGTGTATAATATTATTGGATAGTTTATTATTATTATTTTCAAATCATAAACATCAAAATACATAGTTAAAACATTGCACAAATCAACATCTTTAATCACATTTAGCCCAGTATTTCGTAACTTCAAGTGCATTCGATGTTGCTTGAAACAAATCGTCTTTGTTGCAGTAAGGTGGACACATAGGACACTCAAGCATATGGTTCATTGTTTGGTCCTCACCACACTCGCACTTAATATTGCTAGCGTCAGTATAACCCCATTCATTAGGTTTTCCTTGGACCTGCCCACTCCTGTTCGCAATCGATTTAAGGACCGCTAGACGTTCTAGTCCTCTGCGTGACCAGGTGGCAAGCGCTCTGCAACTGTTAGTGGTCCCGATATGTTAGGGACCTTCATTTTCCACAACTGTAGTCTTGCCTTTTCAGGTGATCCAATTAGTTCCCGTGATGTTCTCAGGAAGCTTTTCCTGGATTTGAGTCTCTGGTAGTGTATGGCAGTGCAGTGGATGAGCACATTCCCGTTCTACTTTGGTCTTCTCCTTGTTCGCAGCCACTTCTCTCCGGATACTGGGTGATGCAATTCCCGAGAGCTGGTAAAGCCTGTCGTCAGCGGTAGACTTTAGGCAACCTGTCACTAGCCTACAGGTGTTATTGAGGGCTACATCCACCTGTTTAGTGTGATATGATGAGTACCAAACTGGGCATGCATACTCTGCAACAGAGTAACAAAGGGCCATTGCAGATGAACGTATAGTTTGTGGTTGACTGCCCCACTGTGATTGGATAGATTAGATATATAAACAGTGTATATTATAAAAACATAACTTAGTCTACTGGATCCTCCAGTAGGTCGCATACGAAGCCATTGTTTCAGAGGTTCCTTTCCTCTGGGACCTGCAGTTTAACGTTAATCCGAACCACGGAACGTCCTAGCGTAGCTCATATGACCCAATACAACTCTTAAAAGTTCTTTCCTCCGCCGGATTTGAACACCGGGCCGGAGACAGAATTTTTTGAAGCACTTTTTTCCCCACTAATCACATTTTGGCTTCCAGAAGGCTCCATATTTGTTATACAGTATATTTCATACCTACCTACAGTACAAAAGAACTGCAATCGGTTAAATAAAATTCATTAATGCATATATCAACATTTTATTTTATATAATCATCTACATTATGGCTTAATTCATTTTTTCAAATATGTAAAGGCGCTTCAAGCTTACTGGTTCCTCAAACTTCTACGAAATAACGCTGTAAAACATAATTAGAAAAATACGTTTTTTTTTTTTTTTTTTTTTTTTTTTTTTTTTTTTTGTAAATCGCGTATTTTAACGATTTTGCTTACTGGTGCCTCAGTCTTCTACGAGATGAGGTTAGAGGACGTTTCCGAAATACCAAATACAAGAATCGAGGTTTTTACAGGGAGGACACCTATTTAGGCAAAACGTTATCTAGATACGAAATTTCATCCAAATCGTTATATCCGATTACGAGATACCAACTACATACAAGAACTGATGCACAATTCCTTGTTCTGACTAAAGAGAAACTAACATCAGTAGGCTCACTGGTACCCGAGACTTCTACGAGATGGTATCATAGCCGTTTCCAAGATACTGAATACAAGAATTACTCGTTTTTTGTAAAATCGTATTTTTGCAGGGAAGAGACCTATTTATATACATTTGAAAAGAAAAACGTTTTCTAAATATGAAATTTCATCCAAATCGTTTCCGAGGAACCAAATATGCAAGAAGTACTCGTTTAAAGATATAGGATTTTACAATACCTTACTATGTACAGAAAAACTACAAAACTTGTTTTTTTTGCATATTAAAAGTGCTCTTATGTGTGTCCCCTTACGAAGTTCTTGCAATACTTGCATGTCCCTATCAATCTGTTCAGAAGCTGCCCCAACCTAACACCATGTGATTTTTTTTGTATGGGACTATGTGAAAGCTTCAGGTTTAGGTCTCCTCTACCAAAAAAAAAAACTACCAGAACTACGAGCTGGCATCAACAGTGGTTTTGAACAGATTGACAGGGACATGCTGCACCAAGTGTTGTAAGAACTTGATTACAGACTTGAAATCTGCAGAATTAGTAATAGAACATATATAGAGCACTTGTAACACGTCGTAAAAACTGTAAGGTTTTGTAACAATATGTCAAACATTATAGCTACAGTAAATTTTTTAAATCGCTTCAATCATTTTTAATAACCCTGAACATTAATTAATGTTATGCCACAAATACAAAGGAGCTTTTCTCTTAAAAATGAGTGAATAGCGTCAACAACAATTCCTCATTATACAGAAATTTACAAAGAACCATGCGTACGGTTAACTTCGTCTCTTGCATTAGCTGTTTCCTTTGCTATACTCTCCAATGGGCAAATGAGTACTAAACGAAAAAAAATATATTTTCACTTAAATCTTATACAAACCCGTAATAAACATTCGCGATTGCCAGGTAGATTACTGAAAATGTGTGTACTGGAATGTTTGATTCTATTCTGTACCAGAGTGAATGACTTAACATGTTCCTGAAGAAGGTGTTTCATAAACATGTTTTTTTCATATATGTTTCAAACAAGAGAATGTTCTTCGCTGTAGAGGACATTTCACGGTAGTCGTCAAGATACCTAATTAGATGGAAGTATTTCTGCCAGACACTTTCTGAACATGATTCGTAGATCTTGTTCCTAAATTTCTCTTCCGCATATTCTCTCCAGTTAGCAACATAAGCGAGAGTGTCAAGACTATTGTTACTTCTCCCCCCCCCTCCACCCCCATAAAAATATTTATCGTACCGTTCCATTCTCTTATCACAGAAGGAAAATCAAAAAATGTATATGCTTCTAACTTTATGGTTTCTGCGGTTAGCTGCCCTATCTTCAGATTCTTCTTAAAGCATCCAAAAACTTACATAGTTATACAAATAGTGACTAAAATAACTGCAGAGACAATTTATTGGTTCATTAAATACTGTCGATTGGAGAATCAAGGTAGAAGATTTTAACAGTTTCATTTTTTTTCGCTGCAGAAGCACAGAATTTCGAAATAGCAGAAAGAAACAACTAATGCCAATTCTTCTGTTTTATTTTTTATTTAGAAAAGCGTGGCTGTTGGCGTTAGACCGCCACCAAACTAATTCGTGGAGGTGCAACGGGATTACTTCCAAACCTCAAACCCCGCATACCAACAGTCCTGATTGCTGTTTTTAGGCGATTTCATCTACGCAACAGTTGTTCCCAATTACTTTTCTCCGAGTACCACTTCAAGAAAAAAACTCAACCTCGTGTACCCCTTAGAACAGAAGTCAGAAAACCGAGTGTGGTGGGTGAATGGTTAACGTTCTGGCCTCGCATTCGGGAGGACGCTGGTTCGAATCCCCATCCGGCCATCCAGATTTAGGTTTTCCATGGTTTCCCCAAATCACTCTAGGAGGATGCCGGGATGCTTCCTTTAAAAGGCCACGGCCGAATTCCTTCCCGTTCCTTGTCTCCAATCTCATGCCGCCTCTAATGATGACCTCGACGTTGACGAAGTGTAAAGCCATAAGTATATAAAAAAGACAAATAAATAAATACGTTCAACCCAGTCGAGTGCTTAACACAACCACAGCATTACAGTAATATAATTCACACACAGAGATTGTCTTGAAATATATTCTGCTAACTCTAATATTTGCGTATTTTTTTATTTTTTTTAGTTACCTTAGTTATTACCTTAGCCAAGAGAATGCCGCGCGTACCCCTTCAAGCGACGTCACGTACCCTGTAGGTACGCGTACCACTATTTGTGAACCACTGACCTGTTGGATCGGTACCTTTTACAAACAAAAAATAGTTACTTTACAGAACACAATTTACACGTTCACAGACAGAGGAGAACACGTTCCCTTGCCCCCATTAAAACTACGACAGGCATAGCAAGCCAGTAGTAAATGGAACCCTTGGAACAAGAAAGTGGAAACATTCTAAAGATAATAATGATAACATTATCTTTTCTGAATGGGGCCATTTTCTTGATGCCTCATGCACAATTTACTTGACTCTAGGGAGTTTTGTCCCTCCAAAATAGAAACTTTTAAAACCTTAAAAATGGTGTCTCTTCCCATTTGTTGTCCCAGGTAGTTTTGTTAGCAGAACAGAACTTTATTTTAGAGATTTACTGTGCTCCTAGGTGTTCCTTGTCCCCCGTCCTTTCCCGGAACAAATGACCTTGACGTCAGCGAGGCGTAAAACCATAAACAAAAATAAGACAACAGTACACTCTTTATATACCACATTCTTCCGTAAGAATGTAGATACTGAATGGTGTAATGAATGGACAGGTCAGCAGTTCCAGACCCTCGCGGACATTTGAGCATCACAAAGCTGTGCATTCTTATCCTGTACAAATCTCACTCCTTAATAGTACTAAAATCAGACTGATCTGAATTTCTAGCTGAAAATCGAGAGTTTTGAGTAATTTGTTAACACTTCAATTCGTTCTTCACAACATCCATTCTCTGGTTTATAAGAACCAGCGGAAAACAAATACCCATTTTCTTATGAGACTGAAGCAGTTCTTATGTGTAATACGTAGGAATAACGCAGGATTACCGCTTTAAGCAGAGTAATATTCTTGGCTGGGCTGTTCATGGTGTCCAAGAACGCAAAGTAGCAGTTGTATCTTACATAAAAGGCGTGACATAGGATCAGCAAACTGTTAAGAAAAGTCAATATAAAATCTGTCTAAAATGCATTAGTCAACGTAAAGAACAAACTACCTCCGATACAAGTTGCAGGCTCTGTGATATTCTGTGTATCTGAGGCCGATTTTAGATTGGAATGACGGTGCTACGAGAACAAATTCGGGAAAACTAGACTGATATTGCAAGAATACCAGTGGTGAGAAAGAAGAATAAGCAGAAATTAGAAGTCGGCAAGCACTCCAATAACATAAATATGTACAATGAGCTTACGGTACATGACGCGTGGCACACAGTGATGTGGAAGGAACAAGCCCTCCACCAGGACAACGAAACACTCGACTGATTGCGCATCCTGATTGGCCAGGTGGGCCGAACTTTCTAGATCGCTAGCAGCTTCGCGTATATCAGAGCTTACATCACTGGTGAATAACGTAGCGTGACGGCCGAGATGTCAGATTTTTACACAATGACGTGGCGTCATCTGGACAGCTAAGAGATCATTGATTCTGGCCGCTGAAACCACGATTACAATTTTCGCTTTATATGCCCGTCCAATTGTAAGGATTTGCTGTGACCGTCTAGCAGTACGCCTCTGGCAATGGACATTTTAAATCTTCAATTAAACATTTCTTCATTTGCACAAATCAAAATTAATAAAAAAATTCTCATATTGTGATGTTTTGGTACAATACTGTAAACAACTCATTCCTACGATAGGATAATACAAATCATAATGAAGGGTAGTTCATTTTAACATTGATGAAAAAGCAAATCTTAATGGTTATAATCTTACGAGGATTGTCATAACATACAGAATTTATAAATTTTAGTGAAATAATTAACGCCATGGATGAGTGAAAACACATCTAACATTACTCTGTTTATGTAGAGGTAGAAAGTGGTGTTATAAAGAAATAAAGTAAATGAAGAATTTGCAGCAAGAAAGAAAAAAAAAGGAGAATTTTCACAAATTGTAATATTTACAGTGTAGATTACAAACGCCTCAATAATACATAGAATGAAGCAGACATAAATGTGCTTCAATACCAGAAGTATTTTCTTTCCTTGTCGTTTGTAATAGAGAGAAAATAGGTAAATGATTCCACTGGCGTTTATTAATTCAAAGCATTAGACTTTAAAGCAACATAATTCATCTCACAAACCTAGAGGGGAAAGTTTTTTTTTAATGTTTTAAATTAACAGTTTTCAGAACAGAAGTGCGAAGTTGTGATGCTTGTTTCAACAAGACGGATTCAGTTCTAAGAGAGCTAGGCTTTCAAGTTGAACAAATAGCAGAATCGACAAACCGCAACTTGAAGAGGAAGAAAAATCTGCAATTCAAATTTCGCGGACTTCATATCGAGAAAGTGGCCGTACCGAAAAGGGCTAACTGTGTTGTTCGGATGCTCTCAACAAGTCTTCTTATTACATCGAAAACTAATTACTGCAGTTAGGTTTTTCTGCCAATCTGTGACAGTTTCATTTACATAACTTATCTGCTCATTACTATACATTGTTTCTTACCATAATTAACGTTCAGTGTCTTATTAATCTCTATTTTTTCCCTAGGAATATGTAGTGCTCTAATATCTTCCGAATGGTAGGCAAGATCAAAAAACGCAAGATTCTTTTAATCAAAAAAATCAGATTTAAAAATAATAATTCAGTACAACTTTACCAAGGTTACTGAAAACTTTGACTTTTCTTATTCTTACTGTCAAACAGGTTAGATGTATTTCCATGTTTGGAATCGTCCACTGAGAGAACACAAATGAGGCCTTCCCCTCTTTTTCTTAATGTAGATAAAAGATTGCGATTTTATTATTCCAGCTAAAATTCTTTTCGAGGATTAGAAAGATACAAAGCACATTTACTAAACGCATGAAGAATGACATGCACCATACCTTGCTGTTTGCTGCAGAAAATATTAAGAAAGCAAAGTTAAGTCAATACAGTAGTAAGCTATAAGATTTTCCGGATCAAGTTTTACAGCTATGAACACTCAGGGAAGGAGGATTTGTACATTCGAGTGGCCGTCTATAAGTCACACGCGATCTTTTGCCTTCAACAATTTTTTACTTACAGTCCGTGCATAAAAGTGTCACGCGCAATCAAAAGAAATACTTCACTAAACACATTCTCCACTTTTTACCTAAACATCAGATGGCATTAAGTAACAAAATGAAACAAATAGTGAAAATGATTTCGTTTTAAAACAATTATGTATTGAACTTAATCTGTTGATAGAAATTTCCATTACACTGAGAAAATAAAACCGGGGTTTAAATACGCTCTAACTTTGCTTAAAGATTTATCTGTATTCTTTTTTATACAGGCAATTAACTATATCAATAAAAGTATTACTGACCAATATACCGAGCGGAGTGAGTGAATGGTAACGCTCTGGCCTCGCAATTGGAAGGACGAGGTTTTGAATCCGTGTCCAGTCATCCAGATTTGCGTTTTACACGGTTTTCCCAAGTCACTCCAGACTAATGCGGGGAAGCTTCCTTCAAACAGTCTTGGCCGAATGTCTCCCTGCTCCTCGTCCACAATCTTTCCATACTTAGCGGTATCGACGTCGACGAGGCGTAAGTCCAGAAGCAGCCAGACTGACTATATACGTTATCTATTTATTTAGAATTTCCTTTTATTTTCAAAAGCGAGGAATTATCCAAAATGATATTTTAAAAATAATTAATCCAGCAACCAGATGACATTTTCTCGTTCTTTCCTATTTGACGCAAATATATGAGTATTTGTCTCCATTTTAACTACCAAAGTTAGTAATCCCAAAAAATTTTATTAAAAAAGTGTGACCACAGGAGAAAATTGGCATATACAATTTTGTTCTATATTACTGTTATTACAGTATTTAAACTGCAGTTCAAAGTTGTCTGACTGGAATGAGGGTTATTACAATAAGGTTAATTTATCTCATCTACTGGAGTAGGACATTTATATTAGTCGTCTGATTTACGAGCGTTCTTATTACATACAACCTTTGAAAGTTTTTTTGTCAAAATAGAATTTGAATTACTCTATAAATTAGGTATAAGTAAGCTAAAAACTACTGAATGCCAGAATCCATAAAAATGATTTTATACTATCAAAATCGTTGTATCCATAATGGACAGAAGAAAAGCAGAAATACATATTACCATCGTTAACATCTATCTGTTTCTGTTATTTTTAGTGGAAAACATATTACTATAACTATTGTACTATTTTGTAGATATTTTTAATTAATAGATTGATTATAATCAATAATATAAGCGAAACAATTTCTTCCTCGAAAGAAAAATCATAAAAACACTTGCGATCTAATACAACAAGGCATGGGGGAAACAGTATATTAATAAAAAAATAACAGGATCACCACCAGACACAATTTCTAGAACTATTAAACATCCTACATTCAGATCACTTTATATTACAAACTAACGAAGGGGTTCTGAGAAGATTAAATACATAACACAGAACGAAACAGACCAAGGCGATACAAAATTACAATCAACTTAAAATAATGAAATAAAACTTTCCCTGTTTTCGTTGAGTTTTGTCTGCCGAAGTATGAACTTATAAATATGGGATGGATGAATCATAATAAAGTGGCAATGTCAGCTGGATAACTTGGCAAAACGTAAGGTAAATCACGAACACAAAATTCAGAAAAATCGAAAGGATGTTGTTAATATTTAGTTATATCCAACGGGATGTAATTTGTTGTATGTTTCAACTAAAATTTACAAATGCCAATTCGTTTCATCTCAGCAGGCGGTACGTTTCATTAACTTGATAAATTAATTTTGATTATCATGCGTTAAAACTGCATGATATTTATTTAGGTGCTTAGCCTCTGTTTTCTTCAGATTACGAATAAAAACTCCGGCTACAACGTTCAGATTAATAGGAAATTTATAATAAGCTGTCAACTGTTAATTCCTCTTCAGCGTGTATTTAGATTTTCTAATTTTATCTTGAGAACAACATTATAATAATATATTCTCAAATTTACAATAAATTTTTAAATTTATAAGATATATATATATATATATATATATATATATATATATATATAAGTAATGAATAGGTAAAATGAACCATTAGTAGTACCCAATGGTAATTTCGTTTTGCTAAGATTACTCTAAAAGTAATATTGAACTTTCATGAATGCGAATGTTGGTTATATACATTCTGTCTACTATGGAACTTTTTGAACATTCGGATTTGTAATAACTTCATAACTATCAAAGCAAAATTTAATTTCTTAATTTAAATGAGTTGAAATTATATTCATAACAGGGAAGGAATTATCTAGCTATGCCTGGTGCATGTAAAAACCGCTCTGGAATGCTACTAACTACATAAAATGTTCAACTATAATTCGCTTTAAGCCTTATTTTCTTTTAGGTTTGTGTTTCGGAAAGTAATTTTTCTGTTAAGAGACGTAAACTTGCTGTGGCGAAGAGAATAACATGTGATGGCTATGGTATGAATGTTTACCTTTTGTCATCAAATCCGAACCAGCTCTATGCCTGTTGCTACCAAAAGTGTTCATAATTCGGAGATACAACAATCTATGCTTAAAGAAATGTAATAACAATTAAGCAGCCAACAAACTTTAGACAAAGAAGAAAGGTGGCATGGTATCAAGTGACTAGATACTAATAACGTCAATGATCTTAGGTGAAATAGAAACAGAAAATCATTATCCTTACAAAACAGCAGGTGGTTTCAAAATCACATTTTGAGGCTGACGCTATAATATCTTAATTGGCTGACAAGCCATCTAGTTTTAGTGTGGAAGTGGTTACGGCACGTTTTAAAGGCATTTCGCTTTCTAGAAAGGATAGTTTTAATCCAAAAAATTGTATCACTGTCCTATAGGTGTCGAGTATTGCATGGAAAGAGCTTTTGTTCACTTGTTTCTATCACACTAGGTTCATGAGTAGAGGTTAAAAACATCGGCTCAAGTTTTTTAAATTCAGTGAACACTAGAATTTGAACCAAATAATCACATTATTTTCTTGTTTTTAACTGAATATCTGCTGGCTAGCAAAATATATATTTCTTATATTTCACATATCATTAAACGTTATACAATAATATCAGATCAGTGTTATTGTAGAAGGGTTATTTAGTTATATTATTTAATACCGTTTTCACTGCCATGGTTGAACCACCAATCGTTCGAATGCAAAGTAAACACGTTGTTATCTATAGCATGATTTTCTTCTTCACTACCTTTTTCCAACATTTTGTGGTCGGCTGCCTCCGATGACTTTTACTCACTATTGACATGAACAAATTTGGAGCTTTGATTTAAGGCTGCATGCCTTTATTATTATTATTTTCTTTCATTCCCCTGGCTGAAGGCCAGGAGCGGGCTGCTGTAGAGCAATGACTCTTTTCAGCTAGCGGGGTTACACATTTTTTGTTAATTTATTCTTTATTGACTTATCATGATTTACATATATCTTTTTTGGATCTAGGTTTACATTCATGTCTTTGCTCACGCCACGCATTTTATACCTACTGCCAGGTCGTAATAAGTACTGAAGTGTCTGTGAAA
Source organism: Vandiemenella viatica (assembly GCA_031002005.1). NCBI lineage: Eukaryota > Metazoa > Arthropoda > Insecta > Orthoptera > Morabidae > Vandiemenella > Vandiemenella viatica. The sequence continues at coordinate 157,616,719 of JARYHS010012519.1, read as the reverse complement.
CGGGTAACCATGATCAGCGTGTGATAAGTGTATTTATTTTTTTATTTTATTTTTTATTTTTGTGTATGAAATGTATAGTTTATTAGGCGGAGATTGTTGACCGTCCTTGATGACTGTGGAAAATAGCCAAAAAAAAACGCAGTAAGGATGTCCAGTACGTGGGGGCTTGGGTTCGTGCCCAATCCATTAAACCTCCCCAGTCCAGTGTATGGCGTCTCAGTGCAATGAGCGGGTTGTTACTATAACATGAGACTGTGTTTAAAAACCACATTCTAAAAATCATCATTCTAAAAATTCCTCAAGAAATATCGTCAAAATAGATGTAAAACTGTTACTCATTTAACTACAAGCTGTTAGTTAGACCTCTCTGCCTCCAACGGTAAATCGTACCATGTTTTTTGGATGTTTCGCGCATTTTCTATTCAACATTGCATTAACTTGTTCAGTGAAAAAATTCTTCGAAAATCTCTTCTTTTTTTTTTTGTAGATTTCATGGGAATAACATATAATGTTTAATACTTGAAATTACTTTCAAATAATCACCTATGAAGTATCTGAGAAATTCCTTTTGTACATTTTCTTTTTGTAACACGACCGGTTATGTAAATTATCAATATGAATTTCTGAAAATAAAAGCATAACAATTTTTATTACCTTCATGTTCACATTCTTTTAAAAGATATCCTAGCTGAAATTTATTTTATACAGAAAAATCTATTTTCTTTACAAACATACTACGTGAAACCGTAAAAGACAAAATGTATATAAAGAAAGACATCATTGACATTGCAGAACAAATGATGGTATGGAATCAATTGATGGAGAAAGGTAAGTAATAAGAATACGATAAAAATACGGAAACAGGAAGAAGAAACATGGGGAAGAGGAATGTATGAACCTATGGCCAAAGACAGTTGTATAATAAGGAAGAATGGCTGTTTTGCCGTTAGAAGCGGCAAATTCTTCCACACTAAAAGAAAACAAAAAAATAGAAAATTGTAATTAAAAACACACAGAAATAGATTTCGTTCATAGTTTCTATAATTTCTCGTATGAAATGACCACTTTGATAAATGCGAAATAGCAGTAGTATTTTAAAATGTTCGAAACAATCTGTTACATGGAATGAATTTATTGTTTGGATAAATAAATAAAAATTGTTACATTTTGAAGATGTCCCTTTGAAATGTTAGTATTTTTAGTGAAAACTTCTGAAACTTATAAAAAAAACCAAAACTCTTAAGTGAAATCATTATCATTTTGTCAACTATTATAATTTTCTTCCACCTCTCTCAACAACTCTTTAATCAACAACCATACAGTTCTCATGTTAAAAATAATACACGCATTACTACCAACATTATTTAATACTGATTACAAATTATTTCTGCGCAATTGTACACAAAATTTGTGTTTATTCTTACTGTAGTTTAAACGCAAGTAAAAAATGACAAGTATCACCTGCGGTGGTAGTAGGAATGACAAGTATCACCTACGGTGGTAGTACGAATGACAAGTATCAAATACGGTGGTAGTAGGAATAACAAGTATCACCTCCAGTGGTAGTACGAATGACAAGTATCATCTACGGTGGTAGTAGGAATGACAAGTATCACCTATGGTGGTAGTACGAATGAAAAGTATCACCTACGGTGATAATACGAATGACAAGTATCTCCTACCGTGATAATACGAATGACAAGTATCACCTACTGTGGTAGTAGGAATGACAAGTATCACTTCCGGTGGTAGTACGAATGACAAGAATCATCTACGGTGGTAGTAGGAATGACAAGTATCACCTCCTGTGGCAGTAGGAATGATAAGTATCACCCACGGTGGTATTAAGAATGACAAGTATTACCTATGGTGGTAATAGGAATGATAAGTATCATCTATGGTGGCAGTAGGAATCAGAAGTATCACCTACGGTGGTAATAGGAATTTGTTCTGGAAACGATTCTAAGCAAAAAACGAATAACCAATGATCATTACAACGTTTTGAATATTTAGGCCGTTTTACTTAGCTGCTGTACTAATAATGGGTTTTCATTCGTCTATAGCAGCTACAAAATAAAACTTCGTTTTTGGGATACATGTTTCGGTTTATCATACAATCATCGGTACTGAAACGCGTATGCCAAAAAGTTTCATTTTGTAACTGCAATAGACGGATGAAAACACATTATTAATGATTACTTTTTTATTGATGACCGAAGTATCGATTACATTCTTTTTACACCTAATAATACTTTCTATGCTTCGCGTATGTTACGTATACTGTTACTATCATCGCTATGTGCGTTCTCGTGTAGAAAAGTTTTTAAATAATTAGTAAGGTATAATTTCAAAAACGAATGACTATTATTTGATTGATAATCTCATGATTACCTTCGTTTCGTCTAAACTTTCTCTGAATTTTAATAAATTTCACTTTTCTTTATCTTCTGTCAAAAAAACTATTCGGATATCTTTCACTTCATTCCAGTAACTGCTATAAAGAATACAACGTAAACATTGGATGCTCTCCTCCTTACATGAATTTCTCCATCTAGTCGTCGCAAATAAACATAAAGAAACATTTAAACGAATGTTATATTATTATCTCTGCATGTATATTGTATCTGTGCATTTTAGCAGGCATCGCAGTTGCTCTTCCTTTTAGCAAAGTAAGTGTAAACAAAATCAAATTCGATTATTTATATGAAATTTACACTTCCTTTTAACTATATAAGCGCAAATAAAGTCAATGCATTTATTAATTTGAAATATCCTGGTTAGACAAGCAGCGCTATGGTGGCAGACAGTGTAACTAATACTTTAGTCACTATTGAGAATCGTCGAAGGTTACTGAGCCATTGATGTGAACCTAGTCTCCAGGCACAACGCATTGTATTAAAGTCGTTATGTAAGTCATTTCTAAAGAATCACACAGTAGATCAGTGAATGTAACTAGTTCCAAATCACCGTACCGTTACTACAACAAAACAATATAATTCTCTTAGTCCTTTTTCTTTATTAATTCCAAGATAAAATAATTTAAACAGAACTAAGTATGTAAAAAGATAGAAAGTCTGTAAGTTTGAATTTGCAGGTATCATCATATTTTACTGAAACATTACTTTAATTGGTAGGTGGATTAGTATACGAGAAAGTAGAAAGATTACATTCTTTTTACACCTAATAATACTTTCTATGCTTCGCGTATGTTACGTATACTGTTAGTATCATGGCTATGTGCGTTCTCGTGTAGAATCAGGAGTTCAGGATTATCAGCTACAAATCACAGTACGTAGTATTTGGATTTTGCTCCAAGTTTAAACGAAACTAAGTTGTTGACAGAATTCTTCACAATATCTGTAGGGTTATTACAGACATAATTCTAACTACTCAATTCTGTGACTTATATAGAGTCTACTTTCTATGCTGTCCCTGAAAATAGATGCCATAACTGAGCGAAGAATGAAGAAACTGCAAATGAAATCAGAATGCTGAAACTACTAATTTTCTCAAAACATGATTGGATTTAATTTCATCTAGGAAAAAATATGAGTAACAATGTAAATGACATTTATCAAACATAGTAGTTATTTGACATTATTACTTTATTAATTTTTAGTAAATTTGTAATGTTACCAGACTGAATATAAATCAAGCAAGACAAAAGTGATGAAATGTGGCAGAAATGATACCAATCACAGTAGATTAAATATAAAAATAGGATCAGATCCAATATGAGAAGTAAGTGAATTCTGCTACTTAGGAAGCAAAATTACAACCGATGGCCGAAGCAGGAATGATGTTAGAAGCAAAATAGCACTACGAAAAAGAGCCTTCATGAAAAAGAGAAATCATTGAGTTTCAAATACTGATCTAGGACTTAGAAAGAACGTTTTAAAACTCTATATGTTGACCACAGCCCTTTATGGCAGCGAAGCATGGACTTTAGGAATACCAGAAAGAAAGAAAATTGAAGTATTTGAAATGTGGTGCTACAGAAGAATGCTGAAAATTATGTAAACAGACAAAGTACTATTTTGAGACCTGCTGGATTGTTTAATTTCCTAGTCAAGGGAACAGTAGAAGGTAAGAATCGTAGAGGAAGAATGAAATTACAATATAAAAAGCAGATAATTGAGGAAGTGAGTTATGATAAAAATTTGACCAGCATTTTCCATTGCTTCGCCCGCGCGGACCTTGTTCGTGGTAATGCGTTTGCCTGGTGTTTTTTCTAGTAGCACTGCATAAACGTTTGTATTATAGCACCTTCTTTACCTTTATAATAAATTAAATTCCACAATTTCATTACGCTAATTGGAGTGTTAATCTTTAAAGTTTACCGAGTATTCTAATGTAGCATATTTCAGAAAACTGAAGAAATAAATGTTTAAAGTTACGTACTTAAAAAACCATATTAACAGAATCCAAAAGATACTGTTTATTCCCAATATCGTGTGAAAAAAGAGAAATCTTTTAGTTTCAAATATTGATTTAGAACTATAAAGAAACTTTCTAAATGTCTATGTATGTAGCACAGCATTTTATGGTAGCGAGGCATGGATTTTGAGAATAACAGGAAGAATGAAAATTGAAGCATTTGAAATGTGGTGCTTTAGAAAATTAAGTGGGCAGGTAAAGTACGAAATGAACGTGTTTTTGAGACGATGTTTGATAAAAGAAGCTTGAGGAAGAGAGGATGGTGGGTTGTAAGAGGGTATGTTGAGATGAAGAGATTAGCGCAAGACGGAAAGAAATGGAGCATTGCATCAAACCAGTCGAGAGACTGATTACAGCAAATAAAGTGTGATCTGTGACTTATCTATTCTTGGGACGAACGAATAATCATTTATTGCTCAGTTTCCTGTTCAAATATATTCGTAAAATATACCGCAGATTTTTAGCTAGACCACGATTTTTGAAACTGTGGAAACAACATCCAAATTGATCTTGACAAAGGGACGGACAGATGAAATCTGATTACAGATTTATAATAGATAATGAGAAGGGGGCTGCATTTCGGTCGTTGAAGATATTCAGCTTACAGTATGTAATAACGTCGTTACAATAATAAGCAAAAGCATACTAAAAGTGCCACTTTGCAGATGAATGTGAAGAAACATAAGGTATTATTGCTTTTCTAACCCTCAATCGTAACCAGAGACAATATATCGGGTCGGAAATTAGAGATTTGTTTTCAGCACCAAACATGGTTTTCAAGATATTGGTAAGAAAAGAGAATTTTGATTTTTCCAAACGTGTGAGAAAAATTAAACAAAGTTGAATAACAATCCTAATATTCTATACTTCTTACCAAGCTACTTGTAGTTACAAAATGCTGAAAAAGACTGAGTCAAGAATTCCACGTTTCACCGACGCGCAATGTGAAATAGGGCAAATTACTGAAGTAATAGCAACTTAGCGACAGTTTAGACGTGGCTATTGATAAATGGGGGATGATAATCGGCTACTTTTACAATAAAATGAAATAAAACGATCCTAACATTCATATTGAGCAACCTGCATTCTTTCACAATACCCGATCAGTAGAAGAAGGATTAATACCATATGGTGCAGTCATGGTACAGAACAATCTGTCAACTTTTTTTGTCATCAGTTTTACGACTGGTTTGATGTAATCCTCCATTTCTCCTATCTTGCGCTAACCTCTTCGTCTCAATTTACTCCTTTTAACCTACGTCTTCAGTTATCTGCCTTACATTTTCTAATCTTTGTCTTCTTTCAACCTTCCCTTCAATAACAAATTAACGAATTAACATTATAGCAAAAATTTACTATTGAATCATTTTATTTCTGAAATCCAAAGTAATTCTCTTAATTTTTTGGCATTAGAAACTTACCATTAAGTTCTCCTGACATTTACCAAACTGTACAACATAAGTACAAAGTCTTGTGCCACTTGTTTGATCAGATTTTTTATAAAATACCTGATGTCTAGGAAAATTAATTTTTCAGTAAATGAAGCATTGAATAAGTAAAAGTCAATGTTTCACACACCAATTAGAAAGTGGAACATCCAGGGTTTTGGTCCACTTCTCTAATAATATAAAATAATTAATGCATACCACTAATAACTTTTATACTGATATACGCTTTTTTTAAATAAAAAAAGAAAGTAATTTTAAAAAATATATATACATATTTATATACATCTTAACCTCCTACTTGTAGAGGAAGAATCATCAGTGGAAAATTTTGATTTGGTAATGTGAAGTCAATGTCTCACTTGTGCATAAGGAAATGCTTAGCCTCTTTTATTTTATATTAATTTCTATAAACAAGACACCTGGAATGAAAAATGTAAGATTCTCAAAACATTTATGTTAATATTTTCATTCGTATCTCTTTTTAAACGTTCATCCTTCTAAATGTTTTATTTTTAATTCTGTTTGTTTGGGAGTAGTTATTATAATTGTTTTAGTTACCAATGTTGCTAATGTTAGTGAAAGTTTATGAGATCTATGAAGCACATTAAGTATTATTATGATAAAGGAAATGGATTTGTGGTTCTTAAGACCTCATTATAAAAATTTCCTAACAACAAATTTTGTAAATAATTACTTTGTTTCCACGAAAGTTAGCATTTAGCTGTTATTAAAAGATTTCCTGGAATCGGTGGGTATTAACTTACTGCCAGAAATTCGTCTTTATGTTAGATAATCCGTTTGGAGCTGTCATATTCACATAATATTTATGATTAATGCTGCTATTTTAATTTTCATGTGAGAAATCTTATCACTGAGGATATGCCGCTTATTTTTCAGTTTTATCTCCAATTCATACAAAAATCAAAGTTAGAAATTATTACTATCAATCTAGTGTATGTTTCAGCGATGTCTAATCTGATGTTACCTTAATGCTTGTGTTCCATAGGCGGATTAAGCTGATTGATTGATTCACAGTCAAACAATTTATAGTTAAAATAAAAAAATAACAGTTGTGGTATGATATATAAAATACCATACTATAGAGATTATAGATATTTACACAAGCAAGAGAAAAATTATTGTGTTACTTGTTAATACTTAGGTAATGTTTACTATGTATACAAGAAAGCAAAAAAAAAAAGTTGTAAAGATTTTTTTTTACATTCCAATAAAATTATTTTATTAATATTTGCTAGAAACTATTTTTTGTTATTATATATCTGGTATCAAAGAACGAATATTCAATAAATCGAAAATTCACACGAGAGCTACGTAAACTTTTCCGTAGATTACTTACTTTTTCGTCTGAATTATTGTTTATGTCTGGAATAAAGTGTTTGATTTGTAATTAAGGAATTCCTTGTTGAATTCCTTTATTTATATGAACGCGCGGAGCAATTCTAAAGAAGTTCAGTTGCAGAGAAATGAATTTGTTTCCAGATTTTAATCTGGAGCTACTTAGTGGCGGAAAGATTGTCCGATACTGTGGAGTAATAATGCGTAAACATTTTAGATAGCAGTACAGGTAATATTTCATATTTTGTGTGGAGTTTTCAATACAAATAAGTTAGTTTTATTTCCTAGCCGTTAACTTTTATTATACGAGGGAAATTTCCGATATGTCAGCACAACTGACTTGCTCATCTACACTGATAGAAGACATAAAATAGGAGACGACGCGTTATAACGTTTATTTTCGGTCATTCGGAATGGTATTAATGCAAACTATTACGATTAGAATCATGTGAATAAAGAAAACACTTTCTTTCATCTGGTAGAGTGAGCTTGACATTCCATAAATTTATGGGCTCACATTAAAGATTCGCCGTCTGACCAGTATAAATATGCGTTGTCATAATTCTTCATAGATAAATTCTGAAAAATGAGGAGAATTGTATGGAAAGAATTTCCAGCTATCCCATTTATAAATATTTCCACAAACTTCCTTTTTTAATTAAAAAACTCACAGTTCTAGTACATTTTTGTTTACTAATATTTTTTTTCAACCGTCTGTCTTCTGTAAGATAGAAAAGAATTTATTTAGTCTCTCTTCCGATTTGATTAAATTCTCCATCTGTTCCTACACTGATCCAATTTCTTCACATCAACGTATTTGCTCCAAATTGCGTCCTCTATTATCTGTTCCGTTTATAGTAGTATTTATTTCTGTTTTTATTTATCGAGATTTTAGATCCAAGTTTCTGAAACTTTTAAATATATTTTGTTGTTCTACATTATCCAAAGATTTTCGATGTCCACGAATTCCGTTAATGAAGCCTATTGTTTCTGGTATGTCTACATTGTATCACAACATCTAATTACATATCCTGCGTTGCAGTATTTTCTAAACAGAGTGATCTTTACTTAAAATGTACTGCACTTATGATTCTGATCCGCATATTCCACGAAATAGTTATTTAGAATAATGTAAAATCAGGATTATGGAAAGTAATTTCTACATTTGTCATGTGATGCTTTAACGTTCGGAAAATCTGCGGATTCTAATATAAGTACCAAAAAGTTAAAATCTGTCTTTCCCAGATATATTAGCAATTAGTGATGGGGTCATCTTCTCCAAATATGTACCTCTTTTCTTTGCATTTAAATCTTAAAGTTTGATCTCCTGCTTCGCCAACACCAACTTTTTTTCTTTTCTCGCATTCTAGATTCCTACCATCATTCTTCGTAGATATTATCTTATACACATGAGCTTCACTGTTTTTCTGATGTATTATCTTTACGTAGTAAACAATAATAAATAGGGGGCCTATATTTTATGGCTTTTCGTGTCGTCAACGTCGAGTTGATTAGAAGCGAGAAAGGAATGGGGGTAAGAAACGGAAAGGAATTCTGGCATGACCTTTTGAAGGAACCGTCCCGACATTCGCCTGGATTGATTAGGGGAAACAATGGTAAACCAAAATCTGGATGGCCGGACGGGGATTGGATTCAGTAACCCGTGTCCTCCCGTACGTTACCGCTCACCCACCACACTCAGAAACCCGTTTCTAAAGAATATAAAAGTATTGTACATACTTTTTCCATAGTATTGATTTAAGAGTATTCAGTAACAAGAAACTACATAAATTGTCACAATGAAAGTAAGAATTCAATTTTATACCATCTGTATAACTCTCATTGGAATATTTTAGCTTCAGCATTTCAAATCGAAAAAAAATGAAAACATAATTCGCATATAACTTCTTATTTTGATAGAAAATAACAGAATTGAACAATGTAACAGAGTAATTTAAGCAAATAAAAACATTAATGGGTATTTTTAAAACAAGTTCTGAAACATACTTGGGTAGAAATAATTCTTAAAAATATATTTTCTACTCACTTCATATTTAAGCAAAGGCATTAAAATATACATAAAAGGCACTCAGCCTGAAAACAGGTGAGAACACGAAAGGGGAAAAATGGGAAGTCGGGAAATTGTAACTGGAGCGTGCGTTTCAGCCTACTTAAATTAAATTAATTAAAAAAATTTGATAGTAACTCCAGACAAATAATCTGTATTATACTAGTTCTTCCCCACACCACCAATCAAAATTTTCTTTGAATAGATAAAATAAATATTCTAATGCACGCATACATAATACGTAATACTTGGGAGTTGATAAAGTGTATAGAGAAACTAGATTCAACTATTAATTTTATAGATAATTCCTAACTGAAATAGATGTGAAACGAGGACCGCTGTAAACAATAGAACCATTTATGAATTTTTTTTTGTTTTTGATTCTTGCAATATTGAGCTTCGAATACCGGTAGATCTATGGTTTCGTAAAATAATTAGGCATCTTCCTAATTACTCATGTTACTAGAACTTATAAACAGTCAGAAATCATTTAGCAATTTTCTAACAGGGATTCAAGGATAAATATTTCAAAATCTAAGTAAAATGTGTGTTCTTGCTATACTGAGGTGATATTTTATAATGATTGAAGTTAGAGCATCGTTTTATAACTGTTTTGTAGAACTCAAAGTAAATAATAGCGTTGAAAGTGATGCCTCAAATTATATATGGGACTTTTTGTCTGAAAACAATTAGCTGACATCATAATGTACACAATGGAGCTATACAAATAAAAATTCTTGGGAATTTTAAAATTACAGCTTTTTAAAATCTTGGTTGGTATACCTTGTTTATTGCAAGCCACCAATACAACATGAGAAATGCGACACCAGACAATTTTAGAAGAACAAATATTACAATCACTGTCTTCTTACTCATAAGAATTCACTTAAAATATTTTACTTTGCCGTAAGAATTATTTCGTCTCGAGTAGAAATAGCAACTACATAATTTCAGAAGATATGATAGTCTTTCCCGAGACTTTTTTGGAAGAGAGTGAAACTTAATAGGTAATGAAATATTACTTAGTCCTAGAAGATGAAAGCGATTACTTAATCATGCAGATAAATTTGGAGTCTCAATGTGGTCGAGGAAGGAGTGGTCTCCTTCCGAGATTATGTGTCAGGAACCAAACACATACACTGTTTCATATGATCTTTCAGACTGATGACTGAATTTACAATCGTTATTACTGAAACTTAACTCTGCCAATGACTGGAAAAATCTCCGCAAATTTCAAAATATTTCATGCTCTCCAAAGAAATAGCTTCCAGCGTTAGGACATGTATTAAGCTGATTTTTTTTCGTTAAAAATTAATTTTATGGTCAATGATAAAATAAACACAAATTTATAAATTCTACGATTTTGGTCTAAATGCCGCCATAAAGTTATCCTGCAATTTTGATTACCTACAAAAAATAAAGGAACTAGCGTTCTATTACTAAAAGCATCTCATTAAATGCGTTCATCTCACAACGGATCAGTGGCAAAGTCTTTTCCGCCGTTGTAAACACGGGTGAAATATTATGTATAGACTTCGTATCACTATTTTGGGAAATAAAATACTGCGTTGATTGCTTATACGTATTCCTTCTTTTTGTATCGTTTGGGATTTGAGTTCAGACAGGAGGGATTCATTTTGAACATTTTATCAAGCAAGGAGTTCATACTTTGCTAGATTAAAAAGTGTGGAATATACGTCCCATTTAAATGATGCTTGCGCTTTGGCTGAAAATGAACCAGCAGCAGAAATTTTGTACAGAAGGGGTGCTGCTTACTCATCCAGCGAAATGATATATAATTTAAAATACAATAAAACGGCTTGTGTTGTCTGATAAGCTGCAAGGAGAAAAATATGAAAATTTTACTGTCGTTATTTGACGTTTATGAATCTTACACAGCGTTAAACTTTTTCTTATAGAATGGGAATATTAATTAACAACCACCAAATGTCTGTAATGTTTCAGCACGTCCTAAGATTTTCTGATACTGTAACCTGCTAATCTTTCATGTTCGTTACGCTAATGTTTCTGTTGCTTAGAAATATATTCAATAATCTTAATATTTTAATGTTATTTCCATATAATTTTTTCTCCTAGTTTCTCCAGTAGTGAAAACCACGTTTTGAAATCTTTCTCTTTCACTCTGGCTTCGTGATCACTGCTGATACTTTAACTGTAAGTTTCTAGAGTCCTTCGTTGTTTCTTTGGGAAAATGGTATGTTATGTATCTAAACTCTCGTATTTTAAGTAGAATACATTCAACTCCTTGAGTACTCATATGAAGAGATGTATTCTCGTAACTGCTTATTTTCTATCACTTACCTTTCCCGTTCACGTTAAAAGTAGGCCTAGTTAAACAAGAAAAAATTGAACCCACAAATATCGAACAGTTATCAGAGGTTTTCATTAGAAAAACTCATGTTAAAAACGAATGAAAGCAATTTCAAATGCTTCTCCTTCTTAAGACAATTTTGGTGTTTTCTCTCTCCGTGTTATCTCACTTTGAATTAAGGAATCAGGTGTGTTTCAAGAATAGAATCAACTTCCTCATTCTATCAACCAATGTTGCAGCAGAAACCTACCGTTTCTGATCATTTTGCTTGAAGTAGACTATGTTTTCAAAATGAGGGTTTATTGAAATTTATTTACAGCTTACAATTCTACAGCCATTATAAGAAAGTCATGTATTTTCTATTTATTCAGTCAAGTTTCTCAATTAGCTCTCAACTAAACCAACCCGTTAGATTTTCTGTTAAAGTTTTCAAATATCCAAGAACTACTCTTTGATTTCTTACTTACATCCTATGGTCTGACTCTCTCTCTCTCACACACACACACTGATTTAACTGTGTCGAAAACTAAAATTTTTTTATTCATTTCATAAATTTGCTGATACTTCATGGACTTAGTAGCGGGAGAAATACAGATCACATTCCAAAGGCAGAATAGAATTTGTACCTTCTTGCAAATGGCTCTCATATTTGATACAACTATATAATTGGACCTGTTTATAAATTATAAAACTATTTTTTCCCATTTCTCTCTATCTGAAATAATAATATATGTGCTTCCGTTAAGTTAAAAAACAAAATACTTTTCTTCTAAATCTATAAATACCGGAAAAGTAGGTCAGTTAACTGATAATAATGTGAAGACATCATGAATCAAACACACCGTTAGAAATGCTCGGTAGCTATGTTATTGTAAATATCTTGCACAGAATGGGAGTAGAAGCAATTGAACTGGAATTCTTATGTTCTGCTTGTTCATTTGGAAACGTGTGGTCTTCATACAACCTTTTCCCCTTCCTAAAGTGAAGTTAAATTTTGTTAATTTCTCGAAATCGGAGTCAAGCAATTGGTTCTCATATTTTGCAGCACTTTAAATTTGAACTCAGATTCAGTTGAATCAATAGAATTTATGGTTTAAGATCAGATGAAATGCGTAACAATTATGTCTTAATTGTATTTAATTCAATATTTGTTTGTTTTAAAATGTTTGGTGCAATCACGTACGTACGTGTATTTAACTCTAATTAATTTTTGTTTTCTGCTGAGGTAGTGTTGAGAAAATAATTCCAAAAGTTAGTATGGAGTAGGTATTATTATGTGTTGAATCTCTGTGATTAAATATACACACATTTGCAAAACCCATCTTCAGTTGTAAGGTAAGTCAGGAATCCATTTCTACAGATCATGCTGTCTTTGCTTAAAAACTCTCTCCTATAAACCACATACCAAGTTCATTATTATTGTTGTAATTAATCACATATAATATTTAAAAAATGTCGTATCTCATAGAAACTTTTAGTACAGAGGATTATAAGAATTTGACTTGAGTTTTACTATACTTTTGTCATTTTAAAATCAAACTACAAAGCAGTATGTTGGGCGCGTATTCAAAATATGACAACACTGCCCCATATTTTTAAATTTTAAATCATCTTGTTTGATAAGAATCGTTTTTATTTAAAATTATTATAAGTATCATACTTGAAGAAATTGAAAGCTTAAGAACAAATTTTTCGATTTATGCCCTCAAACACAAAAGAGTGATGCAATCCGTCTGTTGGTCTAGAAATTATTTTACATAAAAGCCACACCAAAGGTTGAATAATGCATATGAGGTTTAAATTTTTCAAAAAATACATAAAAAAATTCCCCTAAATACGGTCTAAGATGTTAACAAATGTATTAATATGTCCAATCTTCTGCGGCTATCTGTAATGTTTCTATGAACTTTTTATCTTAAATAGATTAGGCCAGCAATGCCATTTTCTTTTGATTATTTCTTTGCAGAAAAAAATTATTTAGTACATTAAAGACGATAAAGTAAATACTGTGGCAGTTTGGTATCGAAAAGAGACCATCAGCGTATGACTGAAGAAATAACTAAAAAATAAATCATAAATCATCTCCAGTATGTTCCCGTAACTTCAATAAATAAATTCGTTCAAAATATACCGACAAGCGAATGAATTCCAACATTACTGAAATGCGCAGAGCAGCGCTAGCACACCTCATCATGCATATATACATACATACCTCCGAGAGCCACCAGCATTGCATCATTTGCAATTGAAAATTTGAGTTATACATTTAGCTCGATTTTGGTTCATTTACCCAGAAAACGCAAACGGTTATTTTCATACAAGTTCTGAGTTTAATTCAATAAAAAAAGTCATGTTTCTGCGACACTATAACGCTTGACTGAATTTGGTTACACGATAGGAAATAACCTTAAAAACCTAATTTTAAATAATGAAACCTTAAACTTTTTTTTTTTACTTCTAACAGGAAAGGATTATGTCAAAAATGCCTAAGACAGTTTTCATTATGAAATCAATAGGGCCTTAATTTGTATTTCTCACTTTTGTCTTCGAGTCCAAGATTTTTTCTAGCTTAGTTTACTTCGCTGACTGGATGAGCCGAAGTACAGTCATTTCATATATAGTCTAAGTATGTAGCATGTAACAATATCTACCCTGGCGCCACTGTTTTAGCGAGTAACAAGGTCTATATACTCGTATTTTTACCTTTGGCTAAAAAGGTATAAACACAGGACCGATTTCCTTCGATGCAAGTGTATGCTCAATAATTTTCAATTTCACCTCCTAAGTCAGGAAACAACTTGTTAGATCTACTAACAAAACCGTCTGTTTATTCGTATCTGCAATGAAATATTAAGTTTGAATTTTTTATTATTCGACTAATAACATGATACGGAATGCTTCACTCAGCTTCAGCTATAATAATTTAGTTCATTTAAGTTCGCTTACGTCGTTTAGGTTCCTTGTAAGCATGGCCTTTAGTATATTGAAGCTAATCTAATATATTTTATAACTGTACTAGCTTCTAGGTTAGTCAAAAATGACGGTTTGAATGGAGTGTTATGACAAATCATTTATTTCCATTTGCTTATCCAAATACAACTGTAATTAAATAATGCTTATAACTCTAATTTTGTTAAGTTTTACATATTTCGATTGTAGTTTACATTGCGATAGAGTTCAAACTATTCACAGGCGTCTGAAATAATAACGTCGATAAAATTACGCCTGTGAAACTACGGAGAATAAATTATAACAACTTGAGGTCATGCCACGTAATATTAATTTTAATTCTAGTCCTAGCATCATAGATCGCTATAAATGTGGAAGTAGCCTACTTTAATCCGCATGAAAAAATGTTTTGGGTAACAATATTTTTTTAATTAAAAACACTCAAATTATTTATACCCTACGCTGTAACGTCAAATACCAGTTGTCATTCTGATCCAGCCTAAATTTCAATGTAATCAAAAATCCAGCTAACATTGCTGCTCGAAAATTAAAGTTTTTATTTTACATATCTATGGGCAAATAATGCAACGAAAACATTTACGTCGAAGTAATACAAATAAATAAAAAGTAACTAATAATTAATATGTTACTTTAAATGCAACAGATATTTTTCTTCCAGTGTTTTAGCCATTCATTTTTTCACGGATGTTTAACTGGATAGAACTGTTATTGAATAACATGTATATCCTGGAGATGGTAGTAACATGCCTGGTCGTTGTAGCCCGCCAACGAAGGCCGGGAGCATGACAGACACAATGACCAAGCTTAGACTTTTATTAGTCTAAAGCACTATGCCTTTATATGAACTCACGAAACAAAGTAATGACTTTTTGCAGCAAACCAGAATGAACAGTACATCGAGCGACATAAATGATAAATTTACCAATTAAGTAGTGAATAATAATACATAAAGTTGAAGGTTACCACGGAGGAATGAAAAAAGATGTTACCTTTACGCAGAAATCATTACTTTAGTGATTGAACAGTTCTGACTCGCACTGTCCTATAATAGCAAACTCTGGCCACTAAAGTCTACATGAAGTAATCGAAGTGTGCAATTACGATATCTATCAACTAGAATGAGTTTCACTATGTAACGGTTAAGCAGAAAATTACTAAGTTTTATTCGATTTTATTATTTATTTTTTTCGGAATTCTTAAGTACTTTAGATAATACAACACTATTTTTAAAGTTAATTGTAATAGTGAACGTTCTGCGACGAATGGAACAATGAGCTACACAACATTTTTAAAGCAAGATACAAATAATTTCTCCTGAAAATTGGATGACTTTCATCAGAAACGCCTGAGGTACTGGTTACAGGAATAACTGGAGAATCAGGGGTAAAAGAAATTTATTTTTCACTATACACAAACAGAATATTGAGAGGGGTACAAACGCGTTTACGCGAGTGCTTGAGAGGCTTTTGACGAATTATTCAGAGTTTAAAGTCCACACTATTAATTAACGTTTCGTTCACGAATACTAAAATAAAATCCCCACACGATGTTTACACACAGATTAATTCGTAAGTTTGTGCATACTGTGAGATTGGTGTATTGTCCTTCGGTAGAACCACGTGATATTTCTGGTAATTCCAAAGAACTTTAACCTTACGCAAACTACGTTTATCGTACGCTCATACAATCAAATTCACAGAATACTGACAATAATTATGGTATAGTTTTTCAGGTTTACTTCGGAACCAATGGCATGAATTGGGAAGCTACCAAGAGATGGAAGAGGAGGTTAAGTTGCTGCTCTGAACAGTGGTCCATTGGCAGTAGTAGCAACAGAATGGAGTGCACGAGCTTCTAAACAGTATTTTTTCCAGAATAAAAACTTGTTTAGTTGAACGATATAGAAGAGTCTTATTTGCAAAGGGTATGTTTGCATTAATCTGTAATATATTTGTTTCAGTAAAGGCTTTCGAAGATCGGCATATGGATTGGTTGGCGACACACAGCAAGAAATGGCACAAGCAAGAAGAGAAGCACATGCTCCGCTGGACTTGATCGTGATATATAGATTACAAACTCTTACGAATATAATAGTTACAAGCTTCAGTATTCGTTTAAATAGGATATTTGACATTCTTCAAATATTGCCACAACTCGTAATCAGGAACAGCTGAACAAACTGATTAAACAAGTTGATTAAAACTATTTGTTATTAATAATATCGGTAAGACCGAAAATAATTTTATCACATTCGAATTAAAATAGTGTGATGTCAGAGAACTAGAGAACACACAGCTGTTACTTGCATTATTACCGACGATTTCTGGAGCATGTTTCGCAATGCTTGCATGGCAATAAATTTTCAACATAATGCTGGAAGGTGTAGGAGGGATATTCAGAACCGTAAGCCTGGAATGTCTATTATCATACGAAACATTTTAAGATTTATTGCCATGTAGTCGTAATCAGTGAAAATATGTTAGGGAAGCAAACAAAAAAATGAGTATCATGTCCGTAATATTCAAATTTCTGTCTCGTGTTAGGAATGATTTGTTGCTGATGAACGATCCCCCGCAGTCACAGTTGACTGTGGACTTAGCGAGACCACGTGAGGGAAGCGAATTTGATCACTAAGCACAAAGTCGGTGGAGAAGAGAGACGGTGGCAGGCAAATACACTTTTAATACTAATTCGTCACCATAGCAGTGATACATTTAATTCATACATATAAATTTGGTGAAAGTACGAAACCAAAATTCTTTTCTCCAAGAGGCTAAAACAGATACATTTCAAAATAAGCGTTTCTTAACCTTTTTCAACCCAAGGAACAGTAATTTGCTAAAAATAATGCTGCGGACCACTAACTTATGAGGGGGAACTTTTTTTATCTACTTGTATATCATTAACATCTGGGACAATTGTGTTGTACTATTAGAACATAACAAACCTAAAAGAATTTTGAATGCCAACGGAAATACAGTTATGAAGCTGGAAATGATGTGTTGAAAGTAAATTACATATTGACCAGACTCATAATATTTAGTAACCAAATGAATAATAATATTAAAGTAGCATGGACATTACACCATACCAGCGACCTATAAGCACAAAGTAAAATAAAAGACACTAGACCTGATACCTTTTATTGTTCTTCATTTCACGACTGTTATGCTACGAGTTCTACCAAGTCCCGCGGTCCTTCACACCCTTAAGACTCAGAAAACGGCCATAACTCATTCCTAAAACCTACAGCGACCCCTTTGATGCCAACTGGAAACGTGTTTAGTGAATAGGCTACTGCAGGAACGATACTGTCCTATTCTCATGTCCTCAAAATACCAGTTTTTACTGGTCTTTGAAATATTCATGGCTTTTAAAAAGTTGTACGTGTAGCTTATTGCATTATATAATACGAGTATGGTATCTAAAGTTTGAGTATTCTATCAGCGGAACACCTGAACCATTTTCGTGGACCACTAGACGTCCTCGGACCACAGGTTGAGAAACACTGTTCTAAATGAATTGCCACAGAAGTTAAAATATCATCACGTTCGGAGAGTGGTCGCATTACAGCACTCTTATATCTGACCAGTAGTGACACACTCCGTCGTCAGCACGTCCCGCTCTGCTTCGCTCGACTCACCTAGAGCAGCTGCTGCAGCCTCCTCCGGCCCGCGGGTGGTTGCGTCCTCAGCAGGTGCGGTGGACGCCGGCGCCGCGGCGCGCAGCGTCGGCAGGCAAGCAGCGGCAGCAGGCAGTCGCGCGCAGAGGCCGCTGTGGTGCTCAGCGCTGCAGCCACCACCGTGTGCAAATGAGATCATAATCGTCGACGGGAGGCGCGCGAGCCGTCAGCCGTGGCGGTGGGGGCGGCGGGAGACGGGGCGACGCCAGATGATCGGGGCAATCTGCGCAGATTCCGAGCGTCCCCTGCGCCCCACCCTCCCGCGACGCTGCTACCCTGCCGTAACCCTCCCCGCCGCCGCCGCGTGCTCCCCCGTCCTCCCCGCCCCCCCGCCGCGCGCGTCACCGGCGGGCGTCGTTTCCACCCCTCCCCCTGCCGCCCCTCTAGACGCGCAACTCGCGGCTGTTGATGGCTGCACGGGTTGCCCGCTGTGACAAGTGGTAGGGGTAGCGGCGGGGACATCTGTCGCCACTCTATTAAGCCGCTCCCGCTCCTCCTCCGTTACCTTCCTGATCGCCCACCGTCTTACGTCACGCGTCACTCAAACAGACGCCGCGGGCGGGAGGGGCTGAGTGAGGATCGTCTTTCCGGCGAGTTAGCCAAGTTTCGCCTCAGTGGCACTTTAACGAGTTTGTAACAGGCACGCTCAACTTCGACCCTCTTCCGTGGAAATCTTTCGTCTATTAAAAGGCAAATCAAATATCCGTCCGATAACGACAGAATTATGTTACGGCCCCTGCTATTTCCTCTGTCGAGAAGATTTAACGACAGTGTAGGGCAATCTGAAGTTTATATTGGCTGAATCGTAACAAAAAATATTTTTCTCCGATCTAGGCTGTTTGTGACAGTTTGCCTCACATAACCATTCATCTTAACACAATGCTTCTCTATCATTATATCACTTCATACCTACATTGTCATATAAATTTCAGCCGCCCTAAAAAAAAAAAAAAAAAAAAAAAAAATCTTGTGATATATCTTAGCAAACCAGACTTAACCTAAGATAGACATTAGTTTAAATGTTATTATTACATTTAAACGTACAGTTCTCAGGAACAAGTAAGCAACTTTTACGATGATATAAGTGGTTGATACATACGTTTAACACCATATTTTGAGTTTAAGTTCCTCATAATTACATAACTATTTTTTTAGAACATGGTTAGAGCTTTTATCCAATAGTAAATTTCCGTGCTCTACAAAATTCTTCCTATAGTTACGTTTGAAATTAAGTTTCATGAAATTATAACGTATTAAAATTTATGTTTAAAAAAGTCCCACTTTTATAGCATTGAATCTCATGCCTAACGGCACTAAATTCACTGATATTTCTTTGTATACCTTGAACTTTGACGAACTTCTTTTGCGAGGAAGGGGGAAAATTATTCATTTAAATTGAGCTACTGAACTTTTTATCTCAGGTTTTAATACATCAACTATACAAAGTTTGTAACTGTAAACAACATTTCACTTTAATTTTAAGAATTCTTATTTTAGTCTCTGCAAATTCGATGGATAATTTTAAAAAATGCGTTTAAGGAAACATTCTTATTGCTATATCCTCTGAAGCAGTTGCTAATATTTTCAGCCTAACTACGTATCTATTGTTAATGTGGAAATATCCGCAGTTTAACGATGGCAGTTATGTGGAATTAATTTTATCTAGTTGCCTATATTATCGGCTTTTATGGATTTTTATATTAGTTTTTACTGCTAGCATCCTGAATCCAGAAAGCTCTATTGCTGAATTTGGTTAATGTAGCATTATTTAATTTATAAATTTATAAATCCACATTAATATTTTTAGGTGATTACAGCTTCGATTTTTCTGCCGCTGACAAAATTAGAGTGGCAGTGGTTCTAGACAAATAGTAAACTAGAATTTCATAAAACATCTAATCTACCAGTTTTTTTCAAGTTCACAATTTCAAATATTTTACAATTTGTAGCCAACATTATTGATTTTATCTGCAAATTGTTTTCGTAATATGCACACGAATCTTCTGCTTGGATGCTGTACCGGGAGCAGGGAATGAACGTTTATTCACTTACCAATTAAGGCTTGGCAACTAATAACGTGCACTGCACAGCTGTATCGACCGCAAGAGACAAACACAGTCAACTTCCGGACAGCCAGATGAGGTCAAAGACCCACCTATCAGCGCGTACTAGGATTGGATCACTGGGTCAAAAGCTGAACCCAGCGCCAGCGGAAATTGAAAACGCGCGATTTGCCAGATAACCTTTGCGGAACGTCACTGGACAATGGACCAATATAACTAACAGGATGTTTGTTTGTCTCCATTGAGAGAACCATTTGTGTACCTCACAAAATAAGAAATGAAAGAGTCTACGTTTCGATGATATCATTTTTTAATCAACTAAAGCAAATAATAGTTTAAAATTTTAGTATAATAAAGATACGCGTCTTTTTAATCCTTACAAATAGAACTAGTTAGCAGGATCAACATCTTCTATCCTACCGACGAAATTAGTATTTTCACCAAAATTAACAGAGGAACCACAACCCACGCGCTCTCGTATGTCAGTGAATATACACTGATCAGCCAAAGCATTATGACCACCTGCTTATTAGTGTGCTGGTCCATTTTTAGAGCGAAATACAGAAGCGATTCGGCGTGGCATTGATTTGAAAAATCCTCGTTAGGTTTCCGGAGTTGTCTGGCACCAGATGTCTACGCACACGTCACGCAATTCCCTTAAATTACGGGCCAGCGGTTTGTGGGCGCGGCGGCTGGGAACGAGCATCTCCCAAACGGCAAGGCTGGTCAGGTGTTTACATGCTACTGTAGTGAGCATCTAAGGAAAGTGTTTGAAGGACGGTGAAGCAACGACTGCGTGACAAGGTGATGGGCGTCCATACCTCATCACACAACGTGGATGTCGGAGGCTTGCCGTCTCAGTAAAGCGGGATAGGCGGCTATCTGTGGCAGATCTGACAGCAGAGTACAATGCTGGTGCTGGAACAAGTGTTTCGGAGCACACTCTGCTGTCAGAGTTTCTCCTAAATTTATAAATAAATAAGTTCGTCTATGGCAATGACAACTGGAAAAATCCAAAGGGGTTATTCAGCCGCTAAGTGAAAGAGTTTCAATTTGACGTACATTCCGCCTCTGTCGTGAGTATAGCTACAGTCAGACGTGGTATCCGAACAACTGTTCGTCTTTGTTTATATTACCTGAACATGGCAAACTCAGTAAAAATTCGTAATCGTGATCAGACCATAACCCTAAATACTGAAGTTCAAGTCAAGATCCTTAACCACTGAGTTACCATATTGTTGTGTACATACCTTTAATCACCAATACTTATGTAGGAGCTATACATAAAAGGAACAGCTCCATCTAAAACAAAAAAAAAAACATATTGGAGTGTCATGTAATCTTATGGCGCTAACACTACAGCTGGAGTGGCATGTAGTCAGTACGTGGACGCTTGTAAAACTCGCAAAGACGGTATTGATCATTCGTGGTAGATATTCCTTAGATATAATAATACGAAAAAGCTATACTATTACATATTTAAAGAAGCAGAATATTACTGTAAAAGGCTTCAGTCAAAACTGATATGGATACAAGAAGATGAATGTATATAAAAAAAGTCCTTGACATATTTTTTTCCTTTTGCGCCTTTCGACATTGTAGTCATTAGAGTCTAGAGAGAATTGGGGGCAAAGATCTGGAAGGTATCCGGTCATGTTTTTTTTTTTTTTTTTAAATAATCATTCCGCCATTCATCTGAAGTGATTTTGCGCAATCGTGGTTAACGCTCTGGCGTCGCTTTAGGGAGAACACTGGTTTGAGTCCCCGTCCGAGAGTCAAGATTTAGCTTTTCCATGGTTTTCCCCAAATTACTCCAAGTGAAAGCCGGGTTGCTTCCTTCAGAAGACCATGTCCGAATTACTTCCATTTCCTTGTTCCCGTTCTTTCCCGCTTCTAATGACGTCAAAGAGGCGTAAAGCATAAACAAAAAAAAATATGTCAAAAGATTTTTAAAAAAAATGCATTTACATCGGTTAAATGATAGCCAATCAGGCCAACACGTTCAAATATGATTTCTAGGGTGGGTCTGGATAATAGGAGGGAGTACCCAAAAAAAAGAATTATTTTTTAAAAGCTATATATTTAAAAATAAATACATAACAAGCTTATCCCATTCAAAATACTCTCCATTCCAACTAATACATTTGTCCCACCGGTGCTTCTACTGTTCGAAAAATTTTCTGTAATCATCTTTAGAAATGGCTGACTGCTCCCCCTCGTTTTTTTCATCACCTCTTCAATGTTGTTAAATCGGCGTCCTTTCATGCCCTCTTCATGCATGGAAATAAGAAAAAGTCGCAATGAGCCAGGTCAGGCGAGTAAGGGGCGTGGGACAGAGGAACCATACCCGTTTTACCCAAAAACTGCCTAACAGAAACGGCTCGTATTTATATGTACTATTTCGACTTCATGTTAAAAATGTTTAATTTTCACGTAGCTTGTGAATAGTTAATTTCTTAACTTTTCCAAATTACATTACGTTAAAATATACATAAAACTAAAATAAAAAGTTTCTTATAGAGGGACGAACATCGGAAATAACAAAGTAGCTAATAGAAACGAAATTTCATATTTCAGTAATAGCACTCCGTTCACCATTAATGTCGTAGAAGAATGAGTGGATGGGATTTTATCTCGTTCACTTTTTTCTGGCTTTACTACTTGTAGACGTCGAGGTAATTATTAGAGGAAAAGAACTGATGGCAATGAACGAGAATGAATTCAGCCATGGCCTTTTTGAAGGAACCGTCCCGCCTTGAGTGATACAGGGAAAGTTATTTCCTTCTTCAAGATAGTAATTGCTACTCGTCGAGAATAAACGCATTACCTCACACACCTATGTCCACGCAGGCGAATGTACGGGTAAATGCTAACAACACAAAAGCAACATTCACACAGCATGGACGACAAAAGAGGGCGATCGCGATGAGGTGAAACTAGCATGTCCGGTAGCACACAGCAAAGAAGACCAAGTCAGGTTACCCCATCTTCTAGGTGCAGCTGTCGAGGAAGAAAATTCAAACCGTCGGTTATTCTCACAGCAATTTGTTTACCCATGTGATGGACGAATCATTATCACCAGTGTCATTAAACTCATCTCATACTCTCCTAATATCGATTATGGATTGTGCACCACAAATTCTCCACTCTTCTGACCAATTTCTTAATGTTCAAAATTGCTTCCACAGCCAACTAACTTGGCGCCGAGCGCCTATAGTTTAGCCGGCTCGTCCATCTTTATATATAAAGATGAATGTTTGTTTGTTGGTTTGTTTGTTTGTTTGTTTGTTCTTCATACAAATCCACAGTTTTCATCCGATCTCGATGAAACTTTGCACACTTATCCTTTGAAACAAGGAGCAAATACTGTCTACATTTGGTTGAAAAATTATCTGTATAAATAACACATGTTGTGTCATAACTTCGAAATACGGCGATAGACAGACACGTTCGATGTGGACGTCTCCAGACCATGTTTTCGTGTAGTGAACTGGCAGCTCAGTGGCTAAAGAGCTTGCTTACGAACGCCGTGGTCTCCGGTTAAAATCTCCGTGGAGGCCAAGATTTTTAAAAATTGTTTTTCATCGTAAGAGTCAGGCGTGGGCCGTAGGTTATTTGGATTTAATGTTAAACTGTAGATGTTATGGGTGCAATGCGAGGCAAATCGTAGGTAGTCTTGCAATTTTGTAGGTGTACACTTTTTTACGTTATAATGATACCTCAGGTGTTGTTCGCAGTCAGTGTGTGAGTGTAAACCACAGTAATCTTTCTTTATATATAAAGATGAATGTATGTTTGTTTGTTTGTTGGTTTGTTTGTTCTTCATACAAATCTACAGTTTTCATCCGATCTCGATGAAACTTTGCACACTTATCCTTTGAAACAAGGAGAAAAATACTGTCTACACTTGGTTGAAAAATTATCTGTATAAATAACACATATTGTCTCATAACTTCGAAATACGGCGATAGGCAGACACGTTCGATGTGGACGTCTCCAGACCGTGTTTCCGTGTAGTGAACTGGCAGCTCAGTGGTTAAAGCGCTTGCTTACGAACGTCGTGGTCTCCGGTTCAAATCTCCGTGGAGGCTAAGATTTATAAAAATTGTTTTTCATCGTAAGAGTCAGGCCTGGGCCGTAGGTTATTCGGATTGAATGTGAAACTGTAGATATTAGAAAGTTAGGGGTGCAATGCGAGGCAAATCGTAGGTAGTCTTGCAATGTTGTAGGTGTACACTTTTTTACCTTATAATGATCCCTCAGGTGTTGTTCGCAGTCAGTGTGTGAGTGTGAACCACAGTAATACTAATATAAATACGGAAGTAAGTCTCTGTCATTTTGTTACGTTTTGACGACTATATGGCTATATCGTTGTGATGGAATTTTATTAGGAAAGCTGTATGAAGGGCAAAGGATAATTTTTCCAGTTTGATTAACAGTTGTAGTCACGAAATTTTGAAATCTTATCGAATAGTGACAGAAATATGTTGGAAATTGATTCTCTTCAAGAGGCAGGTTCGACGGTAGAATGATATAGTGATAGCTTTCCTGTCATATTATGCCGACTCAATATTGTTTGGGACCAATCCTTCGTTACCAACAACTTTTTATATTTAATTCTGGCAAAAAAATTCTTAATCCACGCGTACGAAGTCGTGGGTACGAGGCCAGTGACTAAATATATATACAGGGAGCCAGGACTTAAATCCTAACAACCCAATAATTATTTGAGCAATCAAACAGAAAAATGTATATTTATGGTAATTATATAAGGAAAATTTAAGAATTATACACCTTGTACCATTTTCAGTATTATCGTACAGACTGAGTCAGGAGGAGAAGAGCCTCATGTAGAGGTAGGAGTAGATAAGATGCAGCAGGCCTTAATGAATAAGGGCGTGCAAGGCAAGAATAGGAAAAATGGTTCTGTTGCTAGGTAGTAGCCTGGGAGAGGTGTAGGCCCTCTTCTGCATGATC